>JAVTVY010047721.1:0-22860 GCA_036873755.1 Hanleya hanleyi | reverse complement strand
GATGTTACAGATGCGTATTATACTTTTAGGTTGCATTTGATTATACTTACCGTCAATATTTCAACCTCGCCGCCTGGTCCATGTGTCTTCAGTCTCTAAACTGCGAAATACGCGCAATTTAAGATACCGTTCTCATAACCGTCGCACCTTTACGTCACCTCTCATTTGATTTAATGTGGTAAATCTACGTAAAAGAAGAGCACTGTGTCCCGGGTTGATGGGGGTCATTGTTGTCTGTATCGCCTGTATCGGGTAGGCTAGCACATGTGAGACTGGAAGGCCTCTCTCCAGACATGATTTACAATATATGCAAATAGTGAATTATTCTTTAGAATTTAGAATTACATGTATTCCATAATCTCTGATCTTGTCAGAATATATTTTTTAATACCAGTATGTAGCTTGCCTTCTGCATAATTTGGCCTCGTGTAGTGAAAGTAAAATGTATGTGACACATGTGTAATGTTAATTTCAAATGATCCCTAGTCGGCTCCAGGAACTATTCCATGTTTCACTGGTACAGCAGTGCCATTACAGCTCCTGCATCCGTTAACATCACTGGGTAAACCGATATTGATGATTATTTTTTTTTTCATTTTCTTAATCTTTCTGGGTTAATTTTTTATTGAAAAGAAAGTTGAAATTTACCAGTGTGGAATAGGCCCATGGTCATGTATAAAGTTTTGAGCAGTTTGTAAAGCAGGCTAGGATTCCAGGAACACAACACAGCTTATAAACACTGCTGACAGAGTATTGTTGGTATTCATTTCCTATACTGTTGACATTGGTCGTCACATACAGTTGCCATTGATGATTGGAGATCATGTCAGATGATCACTTTCAGGTTTGCCATGTTTAAATATGTGGTAGATTATCTGCAGAACATACATGAATTTCTTCAACGTATATTCCTTTTTTCATTCCGTATTTTAGGAATGTGGTGGAGAAATGAAGAGGTGGAACATCCGTGGAGGGTTTTTCAGCCAGGTATAACTGACAGACTGATGCTACAAGCATGGCAAGTAACATTTATATGTAAATTCAAAACCTGCTGACCATGTACCGGTATGAAAATCAAAATAGTCAGCCATGGATCTGCCATATAGCTTCTTTTTTGATAGTTTGCTTACATGTATACATGTACATGTAACCTTTATGCATTTTAGGTAGGCCTAGTTCATATCATAGAAAATCGGATCCGTCCAATCCGAGTTCAGTAATAGTACATGTATGTTCACATTTTGAATATGGTCAAAATTTTACTAGAGCAGCCATAATAACTGTATAGTTATCAGTGACTTGAATTATCACATCATGACTAATGTACATAACATTTGCCTGTATTGGACATCTCTATTTTTACATCTTTGATAGAAAAGAAAACACTAGCAGAAATCAGACAAATGATACCCAGTCAGGTGTCCTTTCAATGAGAAAAAAACACAGGATGACTCTTTTTCCTCTGGTTTTTACCCCTCGACCATTTTGGCCTCTGGGGTATTGTCATCGCCATGTACGTCCGTCCGTTACCGCATTTTAGGCAAAACCGCTTGAGACACAACCACCAAATTTTCAACACTTATTTATATAGTGCTAAGTCAGACGCCTATCGAAAATGGCTTCCCTCTGCCCATATTTTACAGAGTTCTGCCCCTTTACAGATTTTTTAATTTCTATTTCTGTGCTATATGCCTGAGTGTAACCAACTATATCTGCAGAAAGTGTGTTCAGTATAGCTACTATATTTTGGAAACTTGTTTGTATTGTTGTATTCTACAAGCCAACAAAGGATTACTCGCCTCGGCTGTAGCTGAATGTACAAGTTATATCTGCAGATCTGTCTTCGGTACAGCTTATTCGTCTTGGTTCTTATTTCACAGAGTGCTAAGTCAGACACCAATCAAAAGTGATGCCTCTCGGCCCATACTTTACAGAGTTATGCCCCTTTACAGATATATTAATTTCCATTCCTGTCCTATATCCCTGAATGTAACCAACTATATCTGCAGAACTGTTCGATATAGCTACTATATATTTTGGAAACTTGTTTATATTGTTGTATTCTACAAGCCAACAAAGGATTACTCGCCTCGGCTTATGGAGTTATGCCCCTTTCAGATGTAGTAATCTTCGATTTTGCTATATGTAGTTGAATGCACAAGTTATATCTGCAGATCCGTGTTCGGTACAGCTTATTTGTCTCGATTCTTATTTTACAGAGTGCTAAGTCAGACGCCTGTCGAAAGTGGCATCGACCCATATTTTACAAAGTCATGCCCTTTACAGATATATAATTTTTCTATTTCTGTCCTATATGCCTGAATGTAACCAACTACCGGTATATCTTAATCATCCCACATAGAACTGTCTCTTCCCCAATTCACACTACACATGGGTCTCAATCACTTGGGGAAAGCCAAGGGGTTTTGATTAGATCAATCTCACGTTAGATCGAGGAGCAATCCCGTGCATCGTTTGTTCAGACTGGAGTTTGGATGGTAGCCCTATATTATCTATATACGTAAGTCTTCTAATAATTCAATCACAGGAAGTCGAACGTGAGATTGAGAATAACGGTCAAGGTCATTTGACCTGGAATTCTCCCCGCTGGGGTCACTTGCTAATAACGCCCCGCGAACAAAGGCTTCCTCTCAAAAAACTGGATAACGGAGATCACACTTCCCCACCGTGCACAAACTGACAATGGACGCCATTTTTCAACATGGACTAATTAGGTAATCGGCTCTATCCGACAATAAAACAACCCCTCCCAACTCTCTGTCTATTGTTTTTATCGAGTTCGGCAATGAGTTTGATTGCCGTGAAGAGCTCACCCGTCTGCAATCAATCTACAAACATCAACGGTCGTTTGAATTCCTTGTCTCTACCGCCATGATATTCATACGGGTCACGTGACCAGCAGGCTACGAAATGGCCGCGACAAAACAGAGCGTTGATGTTTGTAGATTGATTGCAGACGGACGAGCTTGCATGAAATCTGGCCAGTGGCTCATAGTTTTTCCGAGTTCCGGTATCATTTTCAAGAGTTATGGCCCTTTTTCTGAAATCCCTGTGAATGGGACTTGTCCGGGCTGGGTCTTGGTTAATATTGTATGAACAAGTATGAAATTTGCATGTCAGTGCCCCACAGTTGTGCACCGTAAAGTTTCTCCCCGTTCCGTCTATATTTTCAAGAGTTATGGCCCTTTGTTCCTGAAATCTCCGTGAATTGGGACTTGTCCGGGCTGGATCTTGGTAATATTGTATGGACAATTATGAAATCTGCAGTGTATGTGGTCAGTTCCCTGTAGTTGTGCAATGTGAAGTTTCTTCGCGTTTCGCATATATTTTCAAGAGTTATGGCCCTTTGTTCATCAAGTCTTTGTGAATTGGGACTTGTCCAGGCTGGATCTCGGTTAATATTGTATGGACAAGTATGGAATTTGCAGGATATGTGGTGAGTGCCCTGTAGTCATTTTTGAAGGACAAATTTTACAGGGCACGCAATATCAGTATCTCGTCATTTGCAGAGCTTTATTAGAAGCCTAGGCCTGACAGCCAGAATATGATGTCAACTTTCCCATCCACTGCCTCATGAATTACCAGTATTGCATAGCCTGGCCTTATAGACCATTTCGATTTAGTTTTCACTCTGACTAACCTTAATAAAACTTTTGATTTTTACAGAATGTTGTTGAGAAGTACAGAATAAGACGAGCAAGTAACATTCCCCTTGGCATGCTTGGTGATCCTGACATCTGTTTACCCTGATAGACCAATAACATGAATAAGCGAAGAGAGGTGCTATAAAGATATTATCCTGCAGGTGCCAGTTGCTCCAAGTGAAGTGAAAATGATTACTTGGACTTCAGTGAACACGGGAAAATATTACTAAGTGAAAGGACCACTAGAGATATCAATCTCGAATCCAGTCATCCGGTCCTGTTCTCCCTACAGACTCTGGCTGCACGGTCAGCATTACAGCTTCCTATTGGATAATGCACGAACGCATAGAACATGGAACATAACGTAGACATATCTGTGGAGATCATGCATGTGACCCGACGTCACACAGGTGACGCGTTTGAGACGTGACATCGTCTGTTTGTATTGTTGCGATTAATTTTCAGTTATGACGTTATGTCGGTGTTGTTGTTGTTTGACATTTCGCAAAGGATCACGGGACCAAGAATCTTGGCAAATCGAACGACCGTGTTAACAGGAGACAGATGAAGTTTGTTCTTGATATGTCCTACATGTAAACTGTGGCAACAAAGCTTAAGGTACCACTGTTTCATGTTACACCCATGTTGCGTTTGATGGACTGAATATTACACTTGTTCATGGACTGTTTTATTACCCCTCGGCCAATTTTGGCCATGGGGTATTGTCGTCTTGTATGTCCGTCTGTCCGTACGTGAGCGAGATAGCCGGAGAACGGTTCCACTGAAGAATTCCAAATTTGGTATGCTTATTTACCTAGTCAAGGACCAGAAGCCTATCTAATTGGGACCTGATTGGGTGAAAACCTTGGCGGCCATCTTTAATTTTATGTGAAATGGATAATGATCCATAACTCGGAAACCATTCAACTGTTCAAAACGAAAGTTGGTATACATCATCGATACATCAAGCAACTTTAAATGAATTACCAAACCGGCTTTTCTGATTAGCTGGAAATCCTGGAGGCCATCTTTAATTTATGCGAAATCGATAATGATACATATCTCTGTTACCATTCAGTTGTTTTATATGAAAGTTGCTATACATCATCGATACATCCAGATACTTTGAATCGGGACCTGATTGATCGAAAACCTAGGCGGCCATCTTTAATTTATGCAAAAACTTTAATGATATATATCTCTGATCTAATTTAAGTGTTCTATAACAAACTTGGTATACAGCATCAATGTATCAACTGACTTGCAATGAATAACAACGTCAGTTCCTCTGAGTGGGGGGAAGGATGGGCGGCCATCTTTAATTGATGCAAAATCAATAATGATCTCGTTCTCTGGCGTTCAAGTGCTCGATGTAAAATTTGGTATACATCATCGATGCATCAAGAGACGACAAATGACAGTTCTGGTTTCTCTGATTAGGCGGAAACCTTGGTGGCCATCTTTAATTTATGCAAAATCTTTAATGATGTATATCTCTGATACCATTTCAGTGTTCTACATGTATACGAAACTTGGTGCACAGCATCAATGTATCAAGAGACTTTCAATGAATAACCACATAGAGGAGTGGCGGGAAGGATGGGCGGCCATCTTTAATTTATGCGAAATCATTAATGATCTCTATCTCTGATACTGTTCAAATGCACGATGTAAAATTTGGTATACATCATTGATCATATTGATGCATCAAGGAATTGTAATGATGTAATGAATACCGGTTTCTCTGATTGGACGGAAATCTTAGGGGTCATTTCGAATTGGAAAACTGTTGATAATCTGTATATTTGTGACTTGACTGCTTGGTGTTCCTGACATCTTGGTTCAAATTGAATACATTATGAATGTATGGGTTTTTTTGATGCGCAGCTTCGTATTAAAGGTGAAATGCAAAGGTATTAAAAGTAAGAAAAAAGCATTTCCCTTTCCTTTTTATGATGATAATAAATTATACAACCATCAATGAACGAAATCTGGTGATAAGTTTTATTTTTTAAAGAGAAATAAAACATGTGTATGATCAGCGGTTTTAAAACATGGCATCGCTTATCTCCCCTTGACTCGGAGCTTTTCCATCAGAAAAAAATGGCGGCTAACATGAATGTAGACGACAGTGATGCAGAGGAATTTTCTTACACTTCTTCCTCTTCTTCTGACGAGGAATTAAGAAGAATTCACGGCAGTGGTTAATGCAGGGGTGCCCCTGCCTTACCAACACGAACCTATTGTGAACAAAACAAAGAAACTTCAGACAACGATAGAATCAGTGACACTGCAGGTGCCGTGGGCGACAGTCATACCGAGAGAATCGGAAATATAGATTGGTATATTCCGACTTTTTCTTTTATCCCCCATAGCGAATGATCACCAACCTGTGATATGTTTCAGTGAACGTGAATGACACAAGTAAAGGCTTCGTGAGCAATAGCCTAGCTTATCTATGTGAGGTATTTCCATACAATGCAGCTACATCATGTTGTGCAGACTGTGCTGATTCCACTGCTACGTCACGTATCGCAGCGCCCCCAGGGGGAGGTAATCATGTGCGGATCGAAATTTCGTAAATAATACTGCTTTACATTTTTTAGTTTTTAACTTCATTAGGCTTAAGCAAATGTTTTAAAACTGAAATGAAGTTAATATACACATTATTTCTCCAATCTTACTGCAAATATCAAATGATGTAGACGAACCTTTGCATTTCACGTTGAAAGTATTTAGTTTAATGTGTTTACATTAGAGTAGAATGGCGCCAGAATCATCCATTGTTAACTTGTTGGTTTGACATCTTATTCTCCAATGCACTGATATTTCAGGATCAAAGAACTGTATACCAATCTGAATGTAAATAAATATTGAACATTTTACCACTGACTTTTCTTTTGTATAAACTAACATTTCCACTTATTTTCCGCACCGCTCTATTCAGGTATTTCATGTTTCCAGCCTGTTTCCGTTCTGTTTCTATTGCGGAAACCAACAGAGTGTTACAGTTTCCAACCAGTTTCAATCCTGTTTCCGGCCCACTTTCGACATGATTTCCACTGCGGAATCTTGGCGGAAACAGCTTGGGAACTGTAACTATTCCGCACCTCCGGAATCCTGGGTTCCGCTCGGTTTCCGCTTGGCATGCTCCATGGTTTCCGCCCAGTTTCTGTCCAGTTTACAATTTGGAAACTTAGTCGGAAACTAGGCGGACACGGTCTGCTTCCAACCTGTTTCCGCTTATTTTCCGCACAGCTCTATTTGGATATTTCATATTTCCAGCCCGTTTCCAGTGCGGAAACCAGTGTTACAGTTTCCAACCGGTTTCAATCCTGTTTCCGGCCCAGATTCCGCATAATTTCCGCTACGGAATCTTGGCGGAAACAGCTTGGAAACTGTAACACGTCCACTATTCCGCACCTCCGGAATCCTGGGTTCCGCTCAGTTTCCGCTTGGGGTGCTCCATGGTTTCCGCCCAGTTTCTGTTCAGTTTACAATTTGGAAACTTAGTCGGAAACTAGGCGGAAACTGGTTGGAAACCTTTTAAGCACGGTCTGTTTCCAACCTGTTTCCGCTCAGTTTCTGCTTGGCATGCTCCATGGTTTCCGTGCAGTTTCCGCCCAGTTTCTGTCCAGTTTACAATTTGGAAACTTAGTCGGAAACTAGGCGGAAACTGGTTGGAAACCTTTTAAGCACGGTCTGTTTCCAACCTGTTTCCGCTTATTTTCCGCACAGCTCTATTTGGATATTACATATTTCCAGCCTGTTTCCGCACTGTTTCCAGTGCGGAAACCAGCAGAGTGTTACAGTTTCCAACCGGTTTCAATCCTGTTTCCGGCCCAGATTCCGCATAATTTCCGCTGCGGAATCTTGGCGGAAACAGCTTGGAAACTGTAACACGTCCATTATTCCGCACCTCCGGAATCCTGGGTTCCGTTCAGTTTCCGCTTGGCATGCTCCATGGTTTCCGCCCAGTTTCTGTCTTGTTTCTGTCCAGTTTACAATTTGGAAACTTAGTCGGAAAGTAGGTGGAAACTGGTTGGAAACCTTTTAAGGACGGTCTGTTTCCAACCTGTTTCCGCTTATTTTCCGCACAGCTGTATTTGGATTTTTCATATTTCCAGCCAGTTTCCGCGCTGTTTCCAGTGCGGAAACCAGCAGAGTGTTACAGTTTCCAACCGGTTTCAATCCTGTTTCCGGCCCAGATTCCGCATAATTTCCGCTGCGGAATCTTGGCGGAAACAGCTTGGAAAGTGTAACACGTTCACTATTCCGCACCTCCGGAATACTGGGTTCCGCTCAGTTTCCGCTTGCGGTGCTCCATGGTTTCCGTGTAGTTTCCATCTTGTATCTGTCCAGTTTACAATTTGGAAACTATGCGGAAACTGAGCGGAAACTGGATGGAATCCGGTTGTTTCCACCCAGTTTCCGCCCTGTTTCCGAATTCGGAAACTGGCACATTTCACCCAGTGATGGAAAACACAGTGCCAGTATTTCGCATTGATTTCTTTTATTAAATCTTTCAAATATGAAATAACAGACAATAAATGAATGTCATAAATTTAATGAAGTAACTGGCATATTCAATCCATGTTATGGTAAATAGCACAATTTTAGACTATACTCTCTGATGAATTACTTGATATCAACTGGGTTTTAGCAATTTCATCTCGACAAGCTAAACACGAATACCTGACGTACCTTATCTTACCTTGGTCTTGCTTCTGTCATGTCAGCCATATTTATAGCGCTATCGAGAACTGTCCATGTATGACCATTCTACATCCACCGCACAAGTTGCAAAATCGACAACTAAGACTACAGTTGTCGTACTAAGAATTCTACAAAAACACAGAAGAAACTATATTTTAGGTGACATTGCTTTTTTTATTATTATCATTAACAAATGAAACAAACAATTCTGATTCAAACATCTTGGTATAAAATAGTTACATGATCGTGCCCCTTAAAACCGGGAAAACGTAAACTTTGAAGCACCACAATTATGACAGTATATATTTCTAACGATGAATTTCGTATTTACAATATAGCACAATATGGATCTAGCTAAAAAAATATTGGCGGTATGCAATTCGCTTAAATACCCCTAAGAGAAGCTGAAGCTAAACTTATATCATGAACAGTGTCTCTGAAAATATGAAACCGTGGACTATTAGTTGGGAGATCTTCCACGAGACTCAAGTGCAAGTCATCTTCATCTCGTCCAAAGTCTGCCATGTCTTCACTCTCATTCTCCAGGAAGGAGTCTTCATCATCAGAATCGCTGTCTACACTAATCATGACTGGATCATCTTCGTCATCACTTTCCTCTACATCCATCTGGAGTGCTCTTGCTGCAATGCTTTGGACCTCGTTCCACTTCTCTTGGCGGTACATCTCATGGAGTTTTCTAGTTTCCTTAATCACGTGAGACTGTAATAGTAGCAGATCCACCACACCCTGTCGACCATTCGCAGATGCCCTCTCCATCTTTCCGTTGATGAGCTCGTCTCTCTGATCTGGAATGCACAAAAAGATTTAGGAATAAGACAAAATGCTCGAATGTTATCAATATCCATTGTTATTTTCTTCAAATTTAAACAGGAAATATATTTAATGGTTAAATAGAAACAGATCTGTTAATACATTTATTAAAGCAGTCAGTGAAAAAATAAATGAGCAACTTACCAAGTATTCTGATTAGCTTCACTGCCACTTCGTGCATTCTCAGCTGATCTCTTAACTGTACAACTAAGCAGGAGGTCTACACCGCATTGTCTTTTATTCCCCAATGATTACTAATGATATGTAATTCGCGTATTAAAAGATTACGCAGTGAAACCGCGTTCGGCGTCTCTAGCTTGCCTTTGAACAAATCTAAAGGAGTCCCCCATTAAAGGGATGTTTCCATGCGCTTAACTTTGATGTTAGCGCCTACATCTTATTGTTTTGTTCCTCAATGATTTCCAATGATGCATAATCTATGTCTTAAAAGATTACGTAGGGAGTTCGTATTCGACTGAGCTAGGCCTACCGCGCCTCTGAATAAATCTGCGGGACACATCTCTTATCTGTGGGAGTCATGTGGGGATATATTCCTGAAAGAAGGAATATGCTCATTCAATTGCACGCAGAAGTTTACTTTTATAACATGGATTGCTTTCTAGTCTGAATTAAGTAAATTGACTACGTATTGGGTGAAGTTGGGCGTAACTGATACTAAACATGTAAGTTTCTACTTTTTATTTAGCATACCGATAATATAAATAGTTGGCTTTGTAAAATATTCAGGTCTCTATTTGGAATTAAAGCCAACATGGCGAATTTATTTCGATGTCAGTGTAACTACCGGTACTGTGAATGTGAAAGTTTGGTTAACTAACAAAATATCTATACCGGTAATTATTTTGCTTTGCTACGCCAAAAGTGTAGCGCTTGTATCTCAGACGAGACTACATACATGTAATTTGCTTCCAAGATCACAGACAGATCGTGGTGCGGTGGGAAAGATGGAAAACACAGTGCCAGTTTTTCGCATTGATTTCTTTTATTAAATTTTTCAAATATGAAATAACAGACAATAAATGAATGTCATAAATTTAATGAAGTAACTGGCATATTCAATCCATGTTATGGTAAATAGCACAATTTTAGACTGTACTCTCTGGTGAATTACTTGATATCAACTGGGTTTCAGCAATTTCATCTCGACAAGCTAAACACGAATACCTGACGTACCTTATCTTACCTTGGTCTTGCTTCTGTCATGTCAGCCATATTTATAGCGCTATCAAGAACTGTCCATGTATGACTACTCTACATCCGCCGCACAAGTTGCAAAATCGACAACTAGGACTACAGTTGTCGTAATAATAATTCTACAAAAACATAGAAGAAACTATGTTTTAGGTGACATTGCTTTTTTTATTATTATCATTAACAAATGAAACAAACAATTCTGATTCAAACATCTTGGTATAAAATAGTTACATGATCGTGCCCCTTAAAACCGGGAAAACGTAAACTTTGAAGCACCACAATTATGACAGTATATATTTCTAACGATGAATTTCGTATTTACAATATAGCACAATATGGGTCTAGCTAAAAAAAAATATTGGCGGTATGCAATTCGCTTAAATACTTTTTATTTAGCATACCGATAATATAAATAGTTGGCTTTGTAAAATATTCAGGTCTCTATTTGGAATTAAAGCCAACATGGCGAATTTATTTCGATGTCAGTGTAACTACCGGTACTGTGAATGTGAAAGTTTGGTTAACTAACAAAATATCTATACCGGTAATTATTTTGCTTTGCTACGCCAAAAGTGTAGCACTTGTATCTCAGACGAGACTACATACATGTAATTTGCTTCCAAGATCACAGACAGATCGTGGTGCGGTGGGAAAGATGGAAAACACAGTGCCATTATTTCGCATTGATTTCTTTTATTAAATCTTTCAAATATGAAATAACAGACAATAAATGAATGTCATAAATTTAATGAAGTAACTGGCATATTCAATCCATGTTATGGTAAATAGCACAATTTTAGACTATACTCTCTGATGAATTACTTGATATCAACTGGGTTTTAGCAATTTCATCTCGACAAGCTAAACACGAATACCTGACGTACCTTATCTTACCTTGGTCTTGCTTCTGTCATGTCAGCCATATTTATAGCGCTATCGAGAACTGTCCATGTATGACCATTCTACATCCACCGCACAAGTTGCAAAATCGACAACTAGGACTACAGTTGTCGTACTAAGAATTCTACAAAAACACAGAAGAAACTATATTTTAGGTGACATTGCTTTTTTTATTATTATCATTAACAAATGAAACAAACAATTCTGATTCAAACATCTTGGTATAAAATAGTTACATGATCGTGCCCCTTAAAACCGGGAAAACGTAAACTTTGAAGCACCACAATTATGACAGTATATATTTCTAACGATGAATTTCGTATTTACAATATAGCACAATATGGATCTAGCTAAAAAAATATTGGCGGTATGCAATTCGCTTAAATACCCCTAAGAGAAGCTGAAGCTAAACTTATATCATGAACAGTGTCTCTGAAAATATGAAACCGTGGACTATTAGTTGGGAGATCTTCCACGGGACTCAAGTGCGAAGGAGTCTTCATCATCAGAATCGCTGTCTACACTAATCATGGCTGGATCATCTTCGTCATCACTTTCCTCTACATCCATCTGGAGTGCTCTTGCTGCAATGCTTTGGACCTCGTTCCACTTCTCTTGGCGGTACATCTCATGGAGGGTTCTAGTTTCCTTAATCCCGTGAGACTGTAATAGTAGCAGATCCACCACACCCTGTCGACCATTCGCAGATGCCCTCTCCATCTTTCTGTTGATGAGCTCGTCTCTCTGATCTGGAATGCACAAAAAGATTTAGGAATGAGAGAAAATGGTCGTGTGTTATCAATATCCATTGTTATTTTCTTCAAATTTAAACAGGAAATATATTTAATGGTTAAATAGAAACAGACCTGTTAATACATTTATTAAAGCAGTCAGTGAAAAAATAAAAGAGCAACTTACCAAGTATTCTGATTAGCTTCACTGCCACTTCGTGCATTCTCAGCTGATCTCTTAACTGTACAACTAAGCAGGAGGTCTACACCGCATTGTCTTTTATTCCCCAATGATTACTAATGATATATAATTCGCGTATTAAAAGATTACGCAGTGAAATCGCGTTCGGCGTATCTAGCTTGCCTTTGAACAAATCTAAAGGAGCCCCCCATTAAAGGGATGTTTGCATGCGCTTAACTTTGATGTTAGCGCCTACATATTATTGTTTTTGTTCCTCAATGATTTCCAATGATGCATAATCTATGTCTTAAAAGATTACGTAGGGAGTTCGTATTCGACTGAGCTAGGCCTACCGCGCCTCTGAATAAATCTGCGGGAGACATCTCTTATCTGCGGGAGTCATGTGGGGATATATTCCTGAACGAAGGAATATGCTCGTTCAATTGCACGCAGAAGTTTACTTTTATAACATGGATTGCTTTCTAGTCTGAATTAAGTAAATTGACTACGTATTGGGTGAAGTTGGGCGTAACTGATATTATACATGTAAGTTTCTACTTTTTATTTAGCATACCGATAATATAAATAGTTGGCTTTGTAAAATATTCAGGTCTCTATTTGGAATTAAAGCCAACATGGCGAATTTATTTCGATGTCAGTGTAACTACCGATACTGTGAATGTGAAAGTTTGGTTAACCAACAAAATATCTATACCGGTAATTATTTTGCTTTGCTACGCCAAAAGTGTAGCACTTGTATCTCAGACGAGACTACATACATGTAATTTGCTTCCAAGATCACAGACAGATCGTGGTGCGGTGGGAAAGATGGAAAACACAGTGCCAGTATTTCGCATTGATTTCTTTTATTAAATCTTTCAAATATGAAATAACAGACAATAAATGAATGTCATAAATTTAATGAAGTAACTGGCATATTCAATCCATGTTATGGTAAATAGCACAATTTTAGACTGTACTCTCTGGTGAATTACTTGATATCAACTGGGTTTTAGCAATTTCATCTCGACAAGCTAAACACGAATACCTGACGTACCTTATCTTACCTTGGTCTTGCTTCTGTCATGTCAGCCATATTTATAGCGCTATCGAGAACTGTCCATGTATGACTATTCTACATCCGCCGCACAAGTTGCAAAATCGACAACTAGGACTACAGTTGTCGTAATAAGAATTCTACAAAAACACAGAAGAAACTATATTTTAGGTGACATTGCTCTTTTTATTATTATCATTAACAAATGAAACAAACAATTCTGATTCAAACATCTTGGTATAAAATAGTTACATGATCGTGCCCCTTAAAACCGGGAAAACGTAAACTTTGAAGCACCACAATTATGACAGTATATATTTCTAACGATGAATTTCGTATTTACAATATAGCACAATATGGGTCTAGCTAAAAAAAAATATTGGCGGTATGCAATTCGCTTAAATACCCCTAAGAGAAGCTGAAGCTAAACTTATATCATGAACAGTGTCTCTGAAAATATGAAACCGTGGACTATTAGTTGGGAGATCTTCCACGGGACTCAAGTGCAAGTCATCTTCATCTCGTCCAAAGTCTGCCATGTCTTCACTCTCATTCTCCAGGAAGGAGTCTTCATCATCAGAATCGCTGTCTACACTAATCATGACTGGATCATCTTCGTCATCACTTTCCTCTACATCCATCTGGAGTGCTCTTGCTGCAATGCTTTGGACCTCGTTCCACTTCTCTTGGCGGTACATCTCATGGAGGGTTCTAGTTTCCTTAATCACGTGAGACTGTAATAGTAGCAGATCCACCACACCCTGTCGACCATTCGCAGATGCCCTCTCCATCTTTCTGTTGATGAGCTCGTCTCTCTGATCTGGAATGCACAAAAAGATTTAGGAATGAGAGAAAATGGTCGTATGTTATCAATATCCATTGTTATTTTCTTCAAATTTAAACCGGAAATATATTTAATGGTTAAATAGAAACAGACCTGTTAATACATTTATTAAAGCAGTCAGTGAAATAATAAATGAGCAACTTACCAAGTATTCTGATTAGCTTCACTGCCACTTCGTGCATTCTCAGCTGATCTCTTAACTGTACAACTAAGCAGGAGGTCTACACCGCATTGTCTTTTATTCCCCAATGATTACTAATGATATGTAATTCGCGTATTAAAAGATTACGCAGTGAAACCGCGTTCGGCGTATCTAGCTTGCCTTTGAACAAATCTAAAGGAGTCCCCCATTAAAGGGATGTTTCCATGCGCTTAACTTTGATGTTAGCGCCTACATCTTATTGTTTTGTTCCTCAATGATTTCCAATGATGCATAATCTATGTCTTAAAAGATTACGTAGGGAGTTCGTATTCGACTGAGCTAGGCCTACCGCGCCTCTGAATAAATCTGCGGGACACATCTCTTATCTGTGGGAGTCATGTGGGGATATATTCCTGAAAGAAGGAATATGCTCATTCAATTGCACGCAGAAGTTTACTTTTATAACATGGATTGCTTTCTAGTCTGAATTAAGTAAATTGACTACGTATTGGGTGAAGTTGGGCGTAACTGATACTACCCATGTAAGTTTCTACTTTTTATTTAGCATACCGATAATATAAATAGTTGGCTTTGTAAAATATTCAGGTCTCTATTTGGAATTAAAGCCAACATGGCGAATTTATTTCGATGTCAGTGTAACTACCGGTACTGTGAATGTGAAAGTTTGGTTAACCAACAAAATATCTATACCGGTAATTATTTTGCTTTGTTACGCCAAAAGTGTAGCGCTTGTATCTCAGACGAGACTACATACATGTAATTTGCTTCCAAGATCACAGACAGATCGTGGTGCGGTGGGAAAGATGGAAAACACAGTGCCAGTTTTTCGCATTGATTTCTTTTATTAAATCTTTCAAATATGAAATAACAGACAATAAATGAATGTCATAAATTTAATGAAGTAACTGGCATTTTCAATCCATGTTATGGTAAATAGCACAATTTTAGACTGTACTCTCTGGTGAATTACTTGATATCAACTGGGTTTCAGCAATTTCATCTCGACAAGCTAAACACGAATACCTGACGTATCTTATCTTAACTTGGTCTTGCTTCTGTCATGTCAGCCATATTTATAGCGCTATCGAGAACTGTCCATGTATGACTACTCTACATCCGCCGCACAAGTTGCAAAATCGACAACTAGGACTACAGTTGTCGTAATAATAATTCTACAAAAACATAGAAGAAACTATGTTTTAGGTGACATTGCTTTTTTTATTATTATCATTAACAAATGAAACAAACAATTCTGATTCAAACATCTTGGTATAAAATAGTTACATGATCGTGCCCCTTAAAACCGGGAAAACGTAAACTTTGAAGCACCACAATTATGACAGTATATATTTCTAACGATGAATTTCGTATTTACAATATAGCACAATATGGGTCTAGCTAAAAAAAATTATTGGCGGTATGCAATTCGCTTAAATACTTTTTATTTACCATACCGATAATATAAATAGTTGGCTTTGTAAAATATTCAGGTCTCTATTTGGAATTAAGCCAACATGGCGAATTTATTTCGATGTCAGTGTAACTACCGGTACTGTGAATGTGAAAGTTTGGTTAACTAACAAAATATCTATACCGGTAATTATTTTGCTTTGCTACGCCAAAAGTGTAGCACTTGTATCTCAGACGAGACTACATACATGTAATTTGCTTCCAAGATCACAGACAGATCGTGGTGCGGTGGGAAAGATGGAAAACACAGTGCCATTATTTCGCATTGATTTCTTTTATTAAATCTTTCAAATATGAAATAACAGACAATAAATGAATGTCATAAATTTAATGAAGTAACTGGCATATTCAATCCATGTTATGGTAAATAGCACAATTTTAGACTATACTCTCTGATGAATTACTTGATATCAACTGGGTTTTAGCAATTTCATCTCGACAAGCTAAACACGAATACCTGACGTACCTTATCTTACCTTGGTCTTGCTTCTGTCATGTCAGCCATATTTATAGCGCTATCGAGAACTGTCCATGTATGACTATTCTACATCCGCCGCACAAGTTGCAAAATCGACAACTAGGACTACAGTTGCCGTAATAAGAATTCTACAAAAACACAGAAGAAACTATATTTTAGGTGACATTGCTTTTTTTATTATTATCATTAACAAATGAAACAAACAATTCTGATGCAAACATCTTGGTATAAAATAGTTACATGATCGTGCCCCTTAAAACCGGGAAAACGTAAACTTTGAAGCACCACAATTATGACAGTATATATTTCTAACGATGAATTTCGTATTTACAATATAGCACAATATGGATCTAGCTAAAAAAATATTGGCGGTATGCAATTCGCTTAAATACCCCTAAGAGAAGCTGAAGCTAAACTTATATCATGAACAGTGTCTCTGAAAATATGAAACCGTGGACTATTAGTTGGGAGATCTTCCACGGGACTCAAGTGCAAGTCATCTTCATCTCGTTCGAAGTCTGCCATGTCTTCACTCTCACTCTCCAGGAAGGAGTCTTCATCATCAGAATCGCTGTCTACACTAATCATGACTATATCATCTTCGTCATCACTTTCCTCTACATCCATCTGGAGTGCTCTTGCTGCAATGCTTTGGACCTCGTTCCACTTCTCTTGGCGGTACATCTCATGGAGGGTTCTAGTTTCCTTAATCACGGGAGACTGTAATAGTAGCAGATCCACCACACCCTGTCGACCATTCGCAGATGCCCTCTCCATCTTTCTGTTGATGAGCTCGTCTCTCTGATCTGGAATGCACAAACAGATTTAGGAATGAGAGAAAATGGTCGTATGTTATCAATATCCATTGTTATTTCTTCAAATTTAAACAGGAAATATATTTAATGGTTAAATAGAAACAGAGCTGTTAATACATTTATTAAAGCAGTCAGTGAAAAAATAAATGAGCAACTTACCAAGTATTCTGATTAGCTTCACTGCCACTTCGTGCATTCTCAGCTGATCTCTTAACTGTACAACTAAGCAGGAGGTCTACACCGCATTGTCTTTTATTCCCCAATGATTACTAATGATATGTAATTCGCGTATTAAAAGATTACGCAGTGAAACCGCGTTCGGCGTATCTAGCTTGTCTTTGAACAAATCTAAAGGAGTCCCCCATTAAAGGGATGTTTCCATGCGCTTAACTTTGATGTTAGCGCCTACATCTTATTGTTTTGTTCCTCAATGATTTCCAATGATGCATAATCTATGTCTTAAAAGATGACGTAGGGAGTTCGTATTCGACTGAGCTAGGCCTACCGCGCCTCTGAATAAATCTGCGGGACACATCTCTTATCTGTGGGAGTCATGTGGGGATATATTCCTGAAAGAAGGAATATGCTCATTCAATTGCACGCAGAAGTTTACTTTTATAACATGGATTGCTTTCTAGTCTGAATTAAGTAAATTGACTACGTATTGGGTGAAGTTGGGCGTAACTGATACTATACATGTAAGTTTCTACTTTTTATTTAGCATACCGATAATATAAATAGTTGGCTTTGTAAAATATTCAGGTCTCTATTTGGAATTAAAGCCAACATGGCGAATTTATTTCGATGTCAGTGTAACTACCGGTACTGTGAATGTGAAAGTTTGGTTAACCAACAAAATATCTATACCGGTAATTATTTTGCTTTGCTACGCCAAAAGTGTAACGCTTGTATCTCAGACGAGACTACATACATGTAATTTGCTTCCAAGATCACAGACAGATCGTGGTGCGGTGGGAAAGATGGAAAACACAGTGCCAGTTTTTCGCATTGATTTCTTTTATTAAATCTTTCAAATATGAAATAAGACAATAAATGAATGTCATAAATTTAATGAAGTAACTGGCATTTTCAATCCATGTTATGGTAAATAGCACAATTTTAGACTGTACTCTCTGGTGAATTACTTGATATCAACTGGGTTTCAGCAATTTCATCTCGACAAGCTAAACACGAATACCTGACGTACCTTATCTTACCTTGGTCTTGCTTCTGTCATGTCAGCCATATTTATAGCGCTATCGAGAACTGTCCATGTATGACTATTCTACATCCGCCGCACAAGTTGCAAAATCGACAACTAGGACTACAGTTGTCGTAATAAGAATTCTACAAAAACACAGAAGAAACTATATTTTAGGTGACATTGCTTTTTTTATTATTATCATTAACAAATGAAACAAACAATTCTGATTCAAACATCTTGGTATAAAATAGTTACATGATCGTGCCCCTTAAAATCGGGAAAACGTAAACTTTGAAGCACCACAATTATGACAGTATATATTTCTAACGATGAATTTCGTATTTACAATATAGCACAATATGGGTCTAGCTAATAAAAAATATTGGCGGTATGCAATTCGCTTAAATACCACTAAGAGAAGCTGAAGCTAAACTTATATCATCAACAGTGTCTCTGAAAATATGAAACCGTGGACTATTAGTTGGGAGATCTTCCACGGGACTCAAGTGCAAGTCATCTTCATCTCGTTCGGAGTCTGCCATGTCTTCACTCTCACTCTCCAGGAAGGAGTCTTCATCATCAGAATCGCTGTCTACACTAATCATGGCTGGATCATCTTCGTCATCACTTTCCTCTACATCCATCTGGAGTGCTCTTGCTGCAATGCTTTGGACCTCGTTCCACTTCTCTTGGCGGTACATCTCATGGAGGGTTCTAGTTTCCTTAATCACGTGAGACTGTAATAGTAGCAGATCCACCACACCCTGTCGACCATTCGCAGATGCCCTCTCCATCTTTCTGTTGATGAGCTCGTCTCTCTGATCTGGAATGCACAAAAAGATTTAGGAATGAGAGAAAATGGTCGTATGTTATCAATATCCATTGTTATTTTCTTCAAATTTAAACAGGAAATATATTTAATGGTTAAATAGAAACAGACCTGTTAATACATTTATTAAAGCAGTCAGTGAAATAATGAATGAGCAACTTACCAAGTATTCTGATTAGCTTCACTGCCACTTCGTGCATTCTCAGCTGATCTCTTAACTGTACAACTAAGCAGGAGGTCTACACCGCATTGTCTTTTATTCCCCGATGATTACTAATGATATGTAATTCGCGTATTAAAAGATTACGCAGTGAAACCGCGTTCGGCGTATCTAGCTTGCCTTTGAACAAATCTAAAGGAGTCCCCCATTAAAGGGATGTTTCCATGCGCTTAACTTTGATATTAGCGCCTACATCTTATTGTTTTGTTCCTCAATGATTTCCAATGATGCATAATCTATGTCTTAAAAGATTACGTAGGGAGTTCGTATTCGACTGAGCTAGGCCTACCGCGCCTCTGAATAAATCTGCGGGACACATCTCTTATCTGTGGGAGTCATGTGGGGATATATTCCTGAAAGAAGGAATATGCTCATTCAATTGCACGCAGAAGTTTACTTTTATAACATGGATTGCTTTCTAGTCTGAATTAAGTAAATTAACTACGTACTGGGTGAAGTTGGGCGTAACTGATACTATACATGTAAGTTTCTACTTTTTATTTAGCATACCGATAATATAAATAGTTGGCTTTGTAAAATATTCAGGTCTCTATTTGGAATTAAAGCCAACATGGCGAATTTATTTCGATGTCAGTGTAACTACCGGTATTGTGAATGTGAAAGTTTGGTTAACCAACAAAATATCTATACCGGTAACGTAAACTTTGAAGCACCACAATTATGACAGTATATATTTCTAACGATGAATTTCGTATTTACAATATAGCACAATATGGGTCTAGCTAAAAAAAAATATTGGCGGTATGCAATTCGCTTAAATACTTTTTATTTAGCATACCGATAATATAAATAGTTGGCTTTGTAAAATATTCAGGTCTCTATTTGGAATTAAAGCCAACATGGCGAATTTATTTCGATGTCAGTGTAACTACCGGTACTGTGAATGTGAAAGTTTGGTTAACTAACAAAATATCTATACCGGTAATTATTTTGCTTTGCTACGCCAAAAGTGTAGCACTTGTATCTCAGACGAGACTACATACATGTAATTTGCTTCCAAGATCACAGACAGATCGTGGTGCGGTGGGAAAGATGGAAAACACAGTGGCAGTATTTCGCATTGATTTCTTTTATTAAATCTTTCAAATATGAAATAACAGACAATAAATGAATGTCATAAATTTAATGAAGTAACTGGCATATTCAATCCATGTTATGGTAAATAGCACAATTTTAGACTATACTCTCTGATGAATTACTTGATATCAACTGGGTTTTAGCAATTTCATCTCGACAAGCTAAACACGAATACCTGACGTACCTTATCTTACCTTGGTCTTGCTTCTGTCATGTCAGCCATATTTATAGCGCTATCGAGAACTGTCCATGTATGACCATTCTACATCCACCGCACAAGTTGCAAAATCGACAACTAAGACTACAGTTGTCGTACTAAGAATTCTACAAAAACACAGAAGAAACTATATTTTAGGTGACATTGCTTTTTTTATTATTATCATTAACAAATGAAACAAACAATTCTGATTCAAACATCTTGGTATAAAATAGTTACATGATCGTGCCCCTTAAAACCGAGAAAACGTAAACTTTGAAGCACCACAATTATGACAGTATATATTTCTAACGATGAATTTCGTATTTACAATATAGCACAATATGGGTCTAGCTAAAAAAAAATATTGGTGGTATGCAATTCGCTTAAATACCCCAAAGAGAAGCTGAAGCTAATCTTATATCATGAAGAGTGTCTCTGAAAATATGAAACCGTGGACTATTAGTTGGGAGATCTTCCACGGGACTCAAGTGCAAGTCATCTTCATCTCGTTCGAAGTCTGCCATGTCTTCACTCTCACTCTCCAGGAAGGAGTCTTCATCATCAGAATCGCTGTCTACACTAATCATGGCTGGATCATCTTCGTCATCACTTTCCTCTACATCCATCTGGAGTGCTCTTGCTGCAATGCTTTGGACCTCGTTCCACTTCTCTTGGCGGTACATCTCATGGAGGGTTCTAGTTTCCTTAATCACGTGAGACTGTAATAGTAGCAGATCCACCACACCCTGTCGACCATTCGCAGATGCCCTCTCCATCTTTCTGTTGATGAGCTCGTCTCTCTGATCTGGAATGCACAAAAAGATTTAGGAATGAGAGAAAATGGTCGTATGTTATCAATATCCATTGTTATTTTCTTCAAATTTAAACCGGAAATATATTTAATGGTTAAATAGAAACAGACCTGTTAATACATTTATTAAAGCAGTCAGTGAAATAATAAATGAGCAACTTACCAAGTATTCTGATTAGCTTCACTGCCACTTCGTGCATTCTCAGCTGATCTCTTAACTGTACAACTAAGCAGGAGGTCTACACCGCATTGTCTTTTATTCCCCAATGATTACTAATGATATGTAATTCGCGTATTAAAAGATTACGCAGTGAAACCGCGTTCGGCGTATCTAGCTTGCCTTTGAACAAATCTAAAGGAGTCCCCCATTAAAGGGATGTTTCCATGCGCTTAACTTTGATGTTAGCGCCTACATCTTATTGTTTTGTTCCTCAATGATTTCCAATGATGCATAATCTATGTCTTAAAAGATGACGTAGGGAGTTCGTATTCGACTGAGCTAGGCCTACCGCGCCTCTGAATAAATCTGCGGGACACATCTCTTATCTGTGGGAGTCATGTGGGGATATATTCCTGAAAGAAGGAATATGCTCATTCAATTGCACGCAGAAGTTTACTTTTATAACATGGATTGCTTTCTAGTCTGAATTAAGTAAATTAACTACGTACTGGGTGAAGTTGGGCGTAACTGATACTATACATGTAAGTTTCTACTTTTTATTTAGCATACCGATAATATAAATAGTTGGCTTTGTAAAATATTCAGGTCTCTATTTGGAATTAAAGCCAACATGGCGAATTTATTTCGATGTCAGTGTAACTACCGGTACTGTGAATGTGAAAGTTTGGTTAACCAACAAAATATCTATACCGGTAATTATTTTGCTTTGCTACGCCAAAAGTGTAGCGCTTGTATCTCAGACGAGACTACATACATGTAATTTGCTTCCAAGATCACAGACAGATCGTGGTGCGGTGGGAAAGATGGAAAACACAGTGCCAGTTTTTCGCATTGATTTCTTTTATTAAATCTTTCAAATATGAAATAACAGACAATAAATGAATGTCATAAATTTAATGAAGTAACTGGCATTTTCAATCCATGTTATGGTAAATAGCACAATTTTAGACTGTACTCTCTGGTGAATTACTTGATATCAACTGGGTTTCAGCAATTTCATCTCGACAAGCTAAACACGAATACCTGACGTACCTTATCTTACCTTGGTCTTGCTTCTGTCATGTCAGCCATATTTATAGCGCTATCGAGAACTGTCCATGTATGACTATTCTACATCCGCCGCACAAGTTGCAAAATCGACAACTAGGACTACAGTTGTCATAATAAGAATTCTACAAAAACACAGAAGAAACTATATTTTAGGTGACATTGCTTTTTTTATTATTATCATTAACAAATGAAACAAACAATT
>JAVTVY010047720.1:0-23396 GCA_036873755.1 Hanleya hanleyi | reverse complement strand
AACCTTCCACCTTGCCTTGAATGGGCACATAATTTAAGGGAAAGTGCTATAAAATGAATGTAGCAATAAGTATCTTAAACAAATCTGCGTATCTAAAAATATTAATTACAAAGAAGCGATTTTCATTGTATATACATGTACAAGTAGATGAACGGTTGGACGGACATCGGACACGGATGAATGCATGCACACATACACTAAAACCTGATCAAATGCGGGGGCTATCCCAATGAAGCTTCCGTCCAAGTTTGGTGAAATTCCATCCAATAGTTCTCAAGATATCTTGCAGACAAAGCCTGTATATACATGTACAAGCAGATGGACGGACGGACGGACACCGGACGAACGCATGCACACACACCAAAACCTAGTCAAATGAGGGGGCTATCCTAATGAAGCGTCCATCCAAGTTTGGTAAAATTCTGTCCAGTAAATCTCCAGATATCTTGCCATGTACAAGTCATGTATATACATGTACACGTAGATGGATGGACGGACGGACACCGGACATGGATGAATGCACGCACACACACCAAAACCTAATCAAATGAGGGGGCTATCCCACTGTAGCTTCTATCCAAGTGGAGTGAGATTCCGTCCAGTAGTTCTCAAGATATCTTGCAGACAAGGCCTGTGCATACATGTACAAGTAGATGAACGGACGGACGGACACCGGACACGGATGAATGTACGCACATACACCAAAACCTAATCAAATGAGGGGGCTATCCCAATGAAGCTTCCATCCAAGTTTGGTGAAATTCTGTCCTGTAGTTCTCCAGATATCTTGCAGACAAGCCCTGTATATACATGTACAAGTAGATGGACGGACGGACAGACACCGGACATGGACGAATGCACGCACACACACCCAAACATAATCAAATGAGGGGGGCTATCCCACTGAAGCTTCCATCCAAGTGTGGTGAAATTCCGTTCAGTAGTTCTCAAGATATCTTGCAGACAAGGCCTGTATATACATGTACAAGTAGATGGACGGACGGACGGACACCGGACACGGATGAATGCACCCACATACACCAAAACCTAATCAAATGAGGGGGCTATCCCAAATGAAGCTTCCATCCAAGTAATTCCATCCAGTAGTTCTCAAGATATCTTGCAGACAAGGCCTGTATATACATGTACAAGTAGATGGACGGACGGACGGACACGGATGAACGCATGCACACACACCAAAACCTAGTCAAATGAGGGGGCTATCCCACTGAAGCTTCCATCCAAGTGTGGTGAAATTCCGTGCAGTAGTTCTCCAGATATCTTGCAGACAATAAAAAGCCCTGTATATACATGTACAAGTAGATGGACGGACGGACGGACGGACACCGGACTTGGATGAATGCACGCACACACACCAAAATCTAATCAAATGAGGGGGCTATCCCACTAAAGCTTCCATCCAAGTGGGGTGAAATTCCGTCCAGTAGTTCTCAAGATATCTTGCAGACAAGGCCCGTATATACATGTACAAGTAGATGGACGGACGGACGGACACCGGACACGGATGAATGCACGCACATAAACCAAAACCTAATCAAATGAGGGGGCTATCACAATGAAGCTTCCATCCAAGTTTGGTGAAATTCCATCCAGTAGTTCTCAAGATATCTTGCAGACAAGGCAAGGGGACGGACAGACATCCATCCAGACATCCAGACATCCAGACAGCACAAACACTAGATGTCTCCCCCCAACATAGTTGGGGGAGACATAATTAGTAAATGCGATAGTGATACTTGCAGATGCAATGACCAATAAGACATCTTATGACATGGTCAATACATTTTTATTTCATTTTATTTTTATGTGGCTGATTTGTGTATATTATCTCTATTTTACAATATTTTTATGATGTTTGATTGTTCTGTTTTCTATCTTCATATTTTGAAAAGAAATTACTTTCATCAAATTTATCAACTATGTCCACTTTCAATGTTGTAGGATTAAAAAGAAACGTCTGAAATATAGGCGAAAATGTCAAGAACATATTATGGTACATGTACATGTGGACTAACTAATAACGCGCGGTGGTCCTCAGGGGGTTAATCTACTGCGACGTCACTAACACCAACATATTTTTTCGTCTATATTTCCAAGAATACATCTATCTGAGGTGTTACAAAACATATTCTACATCGCCCCTGGTATATCAGCAATCAGATGAACACACTGGAGCTTACCAATTCCTGTTTTAGCTTCAACAAACGTTCCGCCACGTTTTGACAACCGCTAAACAATAGCCACCGGAAGTCGATCATCGGGTCACACTTCTACACAAGAAAAAATAGTTCATTATTTTCCCATAACGGTAGTAACGTTTTTAAAAAAAACCCACTAATATAAACACATTAATTCCTGCAATATGAGTTGTTACTATTTTATCCAATGCTTACGCAATGTAGTATTCGCTGCGGAGCGTTTAAATCATTTTGGATTCTAACGCCACATGTCTGCACGATGTCTTCGCTTTATTTATCGTCAATACCCTATTGATATTCTCACCATTTCGACGAAATCACACTGTAGATCCTTCAAGTCAGGTATGTATTCAGACAGCTAGTGTCATAAGCTTTTTTCTGATGTATGGTAATGTACATGTCATTGAGAATATATTTTGAGAAAGACAAATTTCGTATGGTCAAGTCAGCCGTGTCAAAACTTTCCAAAATGGCGGTCGCTGTCTGAAGTAGGTTGTTTTTCATTACCATTTTCTCATATACATATTCCAAACATTCATATACTGTTCACAAACATGAACTCGCACGCACTTCTTTTGGGATTGAAAACATGTTATTCGCTTTAAAAATGTATATTAATTTCAACCTGGTGTACTGCAAATTGGCTATGTTCCGAGCTAACGTTCATCAAGAAATAATTCAGTTCAAGAAATTCCAGTTAGCTACCATGATTCAGTGTGTCGTGATATTTCTTTCCTGAAAATTTGACATTCCTGTGAGAATGCATTTTGGTGAAATTGTAGAATTCTCAACACTCTATGGTCAAAGTCAGCCATATTTGTTGACCCAAGTATGTTACTGGTCCATCCCCTTAACTTCGAGTGAACGAAAGTCAGTGTGTCCAACGTGATATGCCGTAAATTGATATTTGAGCCTATACGTCAAAGACTTTGATTATGGTTCTTCATATATTCGATACACTAATGAGCTATTTTTTTTTTTCAAAATGATTAGTTACTCACTTGTCCCGTTCAGATTGTTGAAGAAACAGAAGAAAGATAACTCAAAGGATTTCCCTGCAACAATCAGCGATCAACGCGCCACAACAAATTGGACTTGCCCACTATGATCTAATTACTGAACTCGGAAATGATTCGGAATTTGTTTTTAATGACCCGCGGGCAAACTGATTTTCCTTTCAGAAGCTTTCGAATATTTTTTATTCTGACCTTCCTTGAAAAGGGATAAAACATTTATCGAATTGGAATGCCAAATATACGTCGATTAATAGTTTATATCTATTCTTACAATATTTTGATCGGTCAGCTGAATGTCACAATACATATGCATGATTAATCCATAGAAACCTCAAAATTGAACTTACAGTATCACAAAAAAACGGACAAAATTCATCCCTTTGTGACCTTCTTCTGATGTGTTATATGTTTCACCAAGTATTTGAGGCGAAAGGTTTCATGACAACCAATTCACAACAGGCATTACCTTTAATACTTCAAAAATTGAAAACAGGCAACCTAACAGTTAACTAAAATAAATCAACATGCTCACAAAATAAATTCTACTTTGGATTGGGGAGCAAGAGGACCGTTATATGTTACAACCCATTGTGACAGCACGGAATATTGACAAATGGCAATGTCTTTAACGGAATTACTGTATGCCTCTATAGTAAAACAGGCTCCGCGAAAACAGCAGGGCATCCTTTCCCAAAGCATATGTAAAATGTTGTTTTCTCTAGTAGCACAGGTCCTCAAAACAACTGTTGGGGGGGGAGGCTATAGGGTAAAGTGTCGAAATACATAATCTATAAATATCATCATGCTTAATATATACATACACCAAGGCGTGAAACGTACTTTGGGTAAACGAGAAATAAACGGCTCAACTCAAAACAAATCCACCAGCATAATGTCGTTTTACCGGTATATATTCCCGTGGTCAAATTATCAGATTTGTGTACCGTACTTTTACCGATTGGGCGATTCAAAATTCAAGATTACTGTCCGTTTCACGCATCTCACAGAGCTGATAGCCCGACTTTTCTCAAAACGGCTTTGATTCCGATTGGTCAGTCGAGTGAAGCCCCCGGCTATATGACATAAACCCACCCAACATTGCAGGCGGGAAAATCAAATTTGAAACGTTCACATGTGAACGGCGAAAGCATATAAACAAATAGGAGAGGAAGTACCTGGCTTAAACAGGAAACGAATTTAAAATAAAGAGATCATCATCCGAACGCATGGCACGATCCCGCGTAGAAACTTCTGCTCTTAGCCATGCGGTAACGGGTGCTATCCGAGTCTTTTTTATGGCGTTTCCTCAATGGTCACATCCGATTGGTCTCGAGACATCCCACATCGGCGCAATCACATTCATATAACGAAGACACACCTCCAGAAAGCCATCGATTGAAATGATGCCTTGTGGGCTTCGAAGTGCCCCCATCACAAAATAAAAAGAATATCATTTTTTCTGTGAACTGACGCCGGTTTTATTTGTTTTTTCAGATATGTTAGGTCGTTTGTAATATGATTTTTCATGTTATTTATGCTCCATTAGAGAGAGAAATAAAATAGCTAATTCGCACAACTTCGTTTTCGTCTCGCGTAGAATCCCCCAGTCTTGCGCCTCGTGAAACTGACATGTCTGATGTCTGAGAAATATTTAAATACAGATAATTTCATTGAATCGTTTAAATGGAGCGGACATGCGACTTGACGCATTGTGAAAAGCTTTCGAACAGGATTATCTCGCTCGAGATAGGTGGCGCATCGTGAAATACATGCCGAATCATAGCGATAAGCTTAGGGTAGTGTTAAATGAAACGTGAAATGCCCTTAGCAAGCTAAGATGTAAAGAGAGAAAACAAAACAGACTTTGACTGGAAGAGCATAAAAGACAAAAAGCCAATTCATTCAATCACCAATATATTCAACAATGACTTGTTTTCTGTCAGACTTGCATTGCTCACAGCAAGGACTAGAGCACATATATGTTATCCCCTGATACACCTACTCCCATCAAAGTCCCAATGATTTTAGCAGACACACTACTTTAACTGAAACACAAAAGAGCGGTTATAGGCCCATGCATTTAAAAACTTCGTCTTTGTGATACTGTGCTGTTCAAAACACAACAGTAGTAGGAAAAGCGTAAATTGCCCCTCATTTGAGGGTTGTTTGGAGCGCTGCCCTCAGCCAATCAGAAGCGAGTATTTTGGCCCGGTGCATTATGGGACATATCCAAGATGGCGTCTCGATACTTGGCCGCCATCTTGAATTTTTGCCTCGTCTCATGTCACGGTAAATTGAGCAACATTACCCTCAAAAAACCCTCACATTACCCTCAAAAAACCCTCTAACACATATAATAATAATAACGATATCCTATAGGTGTTGTACGACCTTATTATGACGAGTCTAGCATCAGTGCGACCCCAGGGTCGAGCGTTTATTGTCCGGTATGTCTCCGCAAAAAATAAACAAACAAAATGGCGGCGCTTGCCATGGGGATTCCCTTTTGACATCACGACATCGATCGCGCTGCCGTCTGGAGGCAAGGAAGACAACTCTGACTGGGCGAACCGTCTGTAGGACAAATGCCAGGTCATCTTCCCTGATTCGAACATTTGCGTCTTCACGGGGAATACCTGAATAGACGTTTTGTGACCTAGGTGGGTCCCTAGTGGACCGATGGGGTCGAGTGAGGTATCAAAGTGAAGCCTATGTGAGGGGGCATCTAATGGGCTGGGTGTGGGGTTGAAATATCGGCATTCTGTGCATGCGCGGTGGCCCAAGGGTATGCAAATAGCGGTTTTGGAGCTAGGGGAGTTACTAATGGTCCGATGGGGTCGAGTGAGGTATCAAAGTGAAGCCTATGTGAGGGGGCATCTAATGGGCTGGGTGTGGGGTTGAAATATCGGCATTCTGCGCATGTGCGGTGGCCCAAGGGTATGTAAATAGCCGTTTTGGAGCTAGGGGAGCCACTAATGGTCCAATGGGGTCGAGTGAGGTATCAAAGTGAAGCCTAGGTGAGGGGGCATCTAATGGGCTGGGTGTGAGATTGAAATATCGGCATTCTGCGCATGCGCGGTGGCCCAAGGGTATGGAAATAGCCGTTTTGGAGCTAGGGGAGCCACTAATGGTCCGATTGAGTCGAGTGAGGTATCAAAGTGAAGCCTAGGTGAGGGGGCAGCTGATGGGCTGGGTGTGAGATTGAAATATCGGCATTCTGCGCATGCGCGGTGGCCCAAGGGTATGAAAATAGACGTTTTGGAGCTAGGGGAGCCAATAATGGTCCGATTGAGTCGAGTGAGGTATCAAAGTCAAGCCTATGTGAAGGGGCATCCAGTCATGGGTGGGTGCATGTAAAATTTTTCCTGACAAAAAAAACGGAACACGGACTTTATCGAAAAATTCGGGAAAATGCCTATATGGGGTATGGGGGGTATGTAGGTCGCCGGACTTAACGGGGCTTACCTATCAAGAGAGTTATCTCCCCCTTGTTCCAGGGTGGGTGTATGTAAAATTTTTCCTGAAAAAATACGGAATACGGGCTTTATCCTAAATTACGGGAAAATGCCTATATGGGGTATGGGGGTATAGGACCATCCTGGGAAACCTACCTCTATACATTTGCGCTAGGGTTGTGGGGTCTCGTTTTTCACGTCTCGTCATTTAGAACATGATGGGAAGTGTCCCGGCACGAAACGGTGAAATTTTTGAAAAAGTACCATATAGCCCATATAGTCCCATACTGGCTATATGGGTATAGGACCATCCTGGGAAACCTTCTTCTCGACATTTGCGGTATAGGTTGTGGGATCGCGTTTTTCTCGTCTCGTCATTTAGAACACGATAGGAAGTGTCCCGGAGCGAATCGGTGAAATTTTTGAAAAAAGTCACCGAGGCCTGGGTAGGCCCATAGGCCTATACTGCATGGCTATGGGTGTATCGGGCCATACGGGGTGGACATGTTGGAGTCTAGGTGAGTCCCTAATGGTCCAATGGGGTCGACTGAGGTCTTATTTTGAAGCTCTCGTAGAGGAGCACTTGACTACACTAATGGTTCGTCCGTGTTCAATAGTCTGCGCATGCGCAGCCTGGCCTGTATTATAGAAAGTAGGCATTTTGGGGGGTATGTGGGTGTGTGTTTGGGTTAGAGATGGGCTATTCACGGTTCGAATGGGTCGTGCGAGGTATCAATGTGAAGCTTGTGTGGGGTAGAGTCAGAATGGCGTGTTTTTAAATGCAAGTCGCGTCAATCTGCGCATGCGCAGTTGGTTGTAGTAATTATAGTGGTCATTTTGGGGGCTATGTGGGTGTATGTTTGGGGTAGAGAGGGACCATCCTTGGTCCGAATGCGTTGTGTGAGGTGTCATGTTGTAGCTCTCGGGGTGTACATTCCGATTGGAGGCATGTCCGCTTCATCTGTGACGTCATTGGTGACATCATTGGTACGAGTAGTAGCGAAAGTGGTCATTTTGGGGCAGTGAAGGAAGGTATTTGGGGTAGAGAGGGACCATCCTTGGTCCGAATGGGTCGTGTGAGGTGCCATTTTGTAGCGCTTAGGGTGTAGATCCCGATTTAAGGGATGTTCGCGTCATCTCATCAGTACGAGTAGTAGCGAAAGTGCACATTTTGGGGCAGTGCAGGTAGGTATTTGGGTAGAGAGGGACCATCCTTGGTCCGAATGCGTCGTGTAAGGTGTCATCTTGTAGCTCTCGGGGTGTAGATCCCGATTTAAGGGATGTTCGCGTCATCTGTGACGTCATCTGTGAAGTCATCAGTGACGTCATCAGTAGGCCTACGAGTAGTAGCAAAAGTGGACATTTTGGGGCTATGTGGGTGTATGTTTGGGGTAGGGAGGGACCATCCTTGGTCCGAATGCGTCGTGGGAGGTGTCATTTTGTAGCGCTCAGGGTGTAGATCCCGAGTTGATGGATGTTCGCGTCATCTGTGACGTCATCAGTGACGTCATCATTACTAGTAGTAGCGAAAGTGGGCATTTTGGGGTAGTGAAGGATGTTATTTGGTGTAGAGATGGACCATCCGCGGTGCGAATGCGTCATGGGAGGTGTCCTGTTGTAGCTCTCGGGGTGTACATTCTGATTTGAGGGCTGCTCACAGCATCTGTGACGTCATGGGTGACGTCATCAGTACGAGTAGTAGCGAAAGTGGGCATTTGTTAGCGGTGAAGGATGTTATTTGGGGTAGAGAGGGACAATCCTTGGTGCGAATGCGTCGTGTGAGGTGTCATGTTGAAGCTCTCGGGATGTACATTCCGATTTGAGGCATGTCCGCAGCATCTGTGACGTCACTGGTGACGTCATCAGTACGAGTAGTAGCCAAAGCGGGTATTTTGGGGCAGTGAAGGAAGGTACTTGGTGTAGAGATGGACGATCCTTGATCCGAATGTACCGTGTGGGATGTCATCTTGTTGTTCTCTGCGTGTAGACACATCTACACACTTGTTGGTCGCATTGTGCATAAATACTACATATGACTTGATACTGTGAACTATAACTGTAAAACTTCAATATGGTCGAGTGGTCTAAGACGCCAGTCTCAAGTGCTGGTCTGCACATGCAGGGCTTGGGTTCGAATCCTACTCCTGACACATGAGTTGTTTTCTTGATAATTCTGATACAATAGTTAAAACTATAAACCTATAACTGTAAAGTCAGGATGGTCGAGTGGTCTAAGGCGCCAGTCCTAAGTGCTGGTCTGCGCAATGCAGGGCGTGGGTTCGAATCCTACTCCTGTCACATGATTTTTGTTGTATATACATCTTTTGTATTATACCATATCTATCCTGTATTACACAATAGATGTCCTGCATTATACCATATCTGCGCTGTATTATACCATATCTGTCATGTATTATACAATACCTGTCCTGTGCTATATCATATCTGGCCTGCATTGTACCATATATGTCCTGTATTTTACAATATATGTTCTGTATTATACCAAATCTGTGCTGTGTTATACAATATCTGTGTATAGTATACAGTATCTGTCCTATAGTATACCAAATCCGCGTTGTATTATACTGTATCTATCCTGTATTGTACCATATAGGTCCTGAATTATAAAATATATGTTCTGTATTAGACAATATTTGCCCTCTATTATATCATATCTGTGATGTATTATACCACATCTGTGATGTATTATATAATATCTGCAGTGTATTTTACAATATCTGTCCAGTATTATACAATATATGGTCTGTATTATTCCAAATCCGTGCTGTATTGTACAGTACCAGTCCTGTATTGTACCATACATGTCCTGTGCTACACCATATCTGTCACGCATTATACCATACCTTTGTTGTATTATACCATATCGGTTCTGAATTATACCATATCTGTGCTGTGTTATACCATATCTGTCCTGTGTTATACAATATCTGTTCTGTATTATACAATATCTGTCCTATGTCATACCATATCTGTGATGTATTATACAATATCTGCAGTGTATTTTACAATATCTGTCCAGTATTATACAATATATGTTCTGTATTATTCCAAATCCGTGCTGTATTATACAGTACCAGTCCTGTATTGTACCATATATGTCCTGTGCTATACCATATCTGTCACGCATTATACCATACCTTTGCTGTATTATACCATATCGGTCCTGAATTATACCATATCTGTGCTGTGTTATACCATATCTGTCCTGTGTTATACAATATCTGTTCTGTATCATACCAAATCTGTCCTGTATTGTTCTATATTAGTCCTCTATTATACCATATATGTTCTGTACTATACCAAATCTGTGTTGTATTATACGGTATCTGGCCTGTATTGTACCAAAGTTGTGCTGTATTATACCATATCTGTCCTGAATTGTATCATATATGTCCTGTATCGTACAATATATGTTCTGTATTATGCAATATTTGCCCTCTATTATACCATATCTGTGCTGTATTATACCATATCTGCAGTGTATTTTACAATATCTGTCCAGTATTATACAATATATGTTCAGTATTATACCAAATCCGTGCTGTACTATACAGTACCAGTCCTGTATTTGTACCATATATGTCCTGTACTATACCATACCATATCTGTGCTGTGTTATACCATATCTGTCCTGTGTAATACAATATCTGTTCTGTATCATACCAAATCTGTCCTGTATTTTTTCTATATTAGTCCTCTATTATACCATATATGTTCTGAACTATACCAAATCTGTGTTGTATTATACAGTATCTGGCCTGTATTGTACCAAAGTTGTGCTGTATTATGCCATATCTTTCCTGAATTGTACCATATATGGCCTGTATCGTACAATATATGTTCTGTGTTATGCAATATTTTCCCTCTATTATACCATATCTGTGCTGTATTATACCATATCTGTCCTGAATTATACCATATCTGTCCTGTATTATACAATGCATGTTCTGTATTATACAATATATGTTCTGTATTATACCAAATCTGTGCTGTATTATATAGTATATGTTCAGTATTATACCAAATCTGTGCTGTATTATACCATATCGGTTCTGTATTATACAATCGGATAGCGGTGGTCGTGAATAACAACAAGTTCAGCAATGTTCAAACAGTTTATTATCCCCAATGTTACATCATACCCAGGCTGGGGGGGCCGCCCTGGGTATGTTCACAGCAAACAAATTGAAATATTAAACCACGTTTGCGAGAGTGTGTATGTGTGTGTGTGTATGCGTGCGTGTGTATGTGTATGCTTGTGCATGCGTCTGTGTGTGTGTGTATGTGTGTGCTTGCGAGTGTGTTTCTTGGATCGGAGCTCTTGGAGCTCAAAGCCTATGAATCTCAGAGCTCGGAAGTGACATTTGCATATGACCTCTGTGAGGTCATTTCCGCTTCCGTTCACGTGACCGGAACTGGCCTTTGACCCCGGCGCGCGCGGTGTAAAGGTTTCCACCGCGGTGGAAACCTTTGCGCGCTGTGAACATACCCAGGGCGGCTCCCCCAGCCTGGGTATGATGTAACATTGGGGATAATAAACTGTTTGAACATTGCTGAACTTGTTGTTATTCACGACCACCGCTATCCGATTGTATAATACAGAACCGATATGGTATAATACAGCACAGATTTGGTATAATACAGAACAGATACTCTATAATACAGCACAGATTTGGTATAATACAGAACATATATTGTATAATACAGAACATGTATTGTATAATACAGGACAGATATGGTATAATTCAGGACAGATATGGTATAATACAGAACATATATTGTATAATACAGAACATGTATTGTATAATACAGGACAGATATGGTATAATTCAGGACAGATATGGTATAATACAGGACAGATATGGTATAATAGAGGGCAAATATTGCATAATACAGAACATATATTGTACGATACTGGACATATATGGTACAATTCAGGACAGATATGGTATAATACAGCACAAGTTTGGTACAATACAGGCCAGATACTGTATAATACAACACAGATTTGGTATAGTACAGAACATATATGGTATAATAGAGGACTAATATAGAAAAAATACAGGACAGATTTGGTATGATACACAACAGATATTGTATAACACAGGACAGATATGGTATAACACAGCACAGATATGGTATAATTCAGGACAGATATGGTATAATACAACAAAGGTATGGTATAATGCGTGACATATATGGTATAGTACAGGACATATATGGTACAATACAGGACTGGTACTGTATAGTACAGCACGGACTTGGTATAATACAGAACATATATTGTATAATACTGGACAGATATTGTAAAATACACTGCAGATATGGTATAATACAGCACAGATATGGTATAATAGAGGGCAAATATTGCATAATACAGAACATATATTGTACGATACAGGACACATATGGTACAATCCAGGACAGATATGGTATAATACAGCACAACTTTGGTACAATACAGGCCAGATACTGTATAATACAACACAGATTTGGTATACTACAGAACATATATGGTATAATAGAGGACTAATATAGAACAATACAGGACAGATTTGGTATGATACAGAACAGATATTGTATAACACAGGACAGATATGGTGTAACACAGCACAGATATGGTATAATTCAGGACCGATATGGTATAATACAGCAAAGGTATGGTATAATGCGTGGCAGATATGGTATAGTACAGGACATATATGATACAATACAGGACTGGTACTGTATAATACAGCACGGATTTGGAATAATACAGAACATATATTGTATAATACTGGACAGATATTGTAAAATACACTGCAGATATTGTATATTACCTCACAGATATGGTATGACATAGGACAGATATTGTATAATACAGAACAGATATTGTTTAACACAGGACAGATATGGTATAACACAGCACAGATATGGTATAATTCAGCACCGATATGTTATAATACAGCAAAGGTATGGTATAATGCGTGACAGATATGGTATAGTACAGGACATATATGGTACAATACAGGACTGGTACTGTATGATACAGCACGGATTTGGAATAATACAGAACATATATTGTATAATACTGGACAGATATTGTAAAATACACTGCAGATATTGTATAATACATCACAGATATGGTATGACATAGGACAGATATTGTATAATACATCACAGATATGGTATAATACAGAGCAGATATGATATAATAGAGGGCAAATATTGTCTAATACAGAACATATATTTTATAATTCAGGACATATATGGTACAATACAGGATAGATACAGTATAATACAGCGCGGATTTGGTATACTATAGGACAGATACTGTATACTATAGCACAGATATTGTATAACACAGCACAGATTTGGTATAATACAGAACATATATTGTAAAATACAGGACATATATGGTACAGTGCAGGCCAGATATGATATAGCACAGGACAGGTATTGTATAATACATGACAGATATGGTATAATACAGCGCAGATTTGGTATAATGCAGGACATCTATTGTGTAATACAGGATAGATATGGTATAATACAAAAAATGTATATACAATAAAACCCATGTGACAGGTGAAGGATTCGAACCCACGCCCTGCATTGCGCAGACCAGCACTTAGGACTGGCGCCTTAGACCACTCGACCATCCTGACTTTACAGTTATAGGTTTATAGTTTTAACTATTGTATCAGAATTATCAAGAAAACAACTCATGTGTCAGGAGTAGGATTCGAACCCAAGCTCTGCATGTGCAGACCAGCACTTAAGACTGGCGTCTTAGACCACTCGACCATGTTGAAGTTTTACAGTTATAGTTCACAGTATCAAGTCATATGTAGTATTTATGCACAATGCGACCAACAAGTGTCTAGATGTGTCTACACGCAGAGAACAACGAGATGACATCCCACACAGTACATTCGGATCAAGGATCGTCCATCTCTACACCAAATACCTTCCTTCACTGCCCCAAATTACCCGCTTTGGCTACTACTCGTACTGATGACGTCACCAGTGACGTCACAGATGCTGCGGACATGCCTCCAATCGGAATGTACATCCCGAGAGCTACAACATGACACCTCACACGACGCATTCGCACCAAGGATTGTCCCTCTCTACCCCAAATAACATCCTTCACCGCTAAAAAATGCCCACTTTCGCTACTACTCGTACTGATGACGTCACTCATGACGTCACAGATGCTGTGAACAGCCCTCAAATCGGAATGTACACCCCGAGAGCCACAACATGACACCTCCCATGACGCATTCGCACCGCGGATGGTCCATCTCTACACCAAATAACATCCTTCACTGCCCCAAAATGCCCACTTTCGCTACTACTCGTAATGATGACGTCACTGATGACGTCACAGATGACGCGGACATCCCTCAACTCGGGATCTACACCCTAAGCGCTACAAAATGACACCTCCCACGACGCATTTGGACCAAGGACCCCAAACATTCACCCACATAGCCCCAAAATGTCCACTTTCGCCACTACTCGTACTGATGACGTCACTGATGACGTCACAGATGACGCGAACATCCATTAAATCGGGATCTACACCCCGAGAGCTACCAGATGACACCTTACACGACGCATTCGGACCATGGATGGTCCCTCTCTACCCAAATACCTACCTGCACTGCCCCAAAATGTCCACTTTCGCTACTACTCGTACCGATGAGGTCACTAATGACGTCACCGATGACGCGGACATCCCTTAAATCGGGATCTACACCCTAAGCGCTACAAAATGGCACCTCACACGACCCATTCGGACCAAGGATGGTCCCTCTCTACCCCAAATACCTTCCTTCACTGCCCCAAAATGACCACTTTCTCTACTACTCGTACCAATGATGTCACCAATGACGTCACAGATGAAGCGGACATGCCTCCAATCGGAATGTACACCCCGAGAGCTACAACATGACACCTCACACAACGCATTCGGACCAAGGATGGTCCCTCTCTACCCCAAACATACACCCACATAGCCCCCAAAATGACCACTATAATTACTACAACCAACTGCGCATGCGCAGACTGACGCGACTTGCATTTAAAAACACGCCATTCTGACTCTACCCCACACAAGCTTCACATTGATACCTCACACGACCCATTCGAACCGTGAATAGCCCATCTCTAACCCAAGCACACACCCACATACCCCCCAAAATGCCTACTTTCTATACTACGGGCCAGGCTGCGCATGCGCAGACTATTGAACACGGACGAACCATTAGTGTAGTCAAGTGCTCCTCTACGAGAGTTTCAAAATAAGACCTCACTCGACCCCATTGGACCATTGGGGACTCACCTAGACTCCAACATGTCCACCCCGTATGGCCCTATACACCCATAGCCATGCAGTATAGGCCTGCCTATGGGTCTACCCAGGGTGACTTTTTTCAAAAATTTCACCGATTCGCTCCGGGACACTTCCTATCGTGTTCTAAATGACGAGACGAGAAAAACGCGACCCCACAACCTATACCGCAAATGTCGAGAAGAAGGTTTCCCAGGATGGTCCTATGCCCCATATAGCCAGTATGGGACTATATGGGCTATATGGTACTTTTTCAAAAATTTCACCGTTTCGTGCCGTGACACTTCCTATCATGTTCTAAATGACGAGACGTGAAAAACGAGACCCCACAACCCTACCGCAAATGTATAGAAGTAGGTTTCCCAGGATGGTACTATACCCCCATACCCCATATCGGCATTTTTTCCCGTAATTTAGGATAAAGTCCGCATTCCGTATTTTTTTTCAGAAAAAATTTTACATACACCCACCCTGAATTAAGGGGGGAGATAACTCTCTTGATAGGCAAGCCCCGTTAAGTCCGGCGACCTACATAACCCCCATACCCCATATAGGCATTTTCCAGAAAATTTTACATGCACCCACCCATGACTGGATGCCCCTTCACACAGGCTTGACTTTGATACCTCACTCGACTCAGTCGGACCATTATTGGCTCCCCTAGCTCCAAAACGTCTATTTCCATACCCTTGGGCCACCGCCTGTGTGGTCAAAATGGCGGCGGGTGTGGTCAAAATGGCGGCGTTTGTGGTCAAAATGGCGGCCTGTGTGGTCAAAATGGCGGCCTGTGTGTACAAAATGGCGGCGTGTGTGGTCAAAATGGCTGCCTGTGTGGTCAAAATGGCGGCGTTTGTGGACAAAATGGCGGATTGTAGAAAAACGTATAAAAGGAGGCGATTTTTAGTGGTGGGGTGTATTCATTGCACTACCCTGCGGAGCACTCTGACTGACCTGACCTGACCAGCCTGCCTGCCTGCCTGCCTGCCTCACCTCTAGCCTGCCTGCCTGCTCTGCCTGCCTGCCTCTAGCCTGCCTGCCTGCCTGCCTCTAGCCAGCCTGCTTGCCTGCTTGTATGAGATGTGGAGAACTTTTTACTTTTTTTCATTTTACCAGTGCAAATTCACCAGACTATTACACCGTAGCAGTTTATATTGAGCTCACAGTCATGCAGTCAGCCGACCTAGTTACCCTTCAACAGTAGTGTTCGCCTCATTGATGAGATGCAGCTCACCAGTATCACTCAGTAACACCAATCAACACGTTACACGTATGTAATATAGATTATTTTTTAATAATATCTATGCTAGTATCCCCCCCCCCCCCCCCTTCTTCGTTTTGCTATGTCACAAAAAGTGCTCGAATTACTTATTTCTAAATTATTTCATGACGAATCCAACTAAGGTTAGCAAGTATACATATTTTACGATATAGTCAATAACTGTGAGCACATAAGACGTTCTGGTTGATGAGATCTGAATTTTTGAAGTTTGGCAATTTTCTGACTTCGAATACCCGCCGCTATATTTGTTGGAAGCCGGTGTTCGTTTGTCATGATGGAAAATCATGATTTAATCATATTTTGAGATATATTTCTCAAGACAACCTTGTATTCATTGAAAATATAATTGTTCAGGCTTACATTGCTAACTCGTTTGCTGCCTTTGAGGTAATATTTGTTTCGGCAGTTGTTTCCCCCCATGCGATGAGAAAATATGCCTGAAAAAAATGTCTAGTTTTGTGTCCGCTCCACAGACATTTTACACCAAATAGCGGAACCCATGGACACCAATATACATATATTGCGACCAGTGTATGATAGAGTGCCACCCCAGTGTCGAGCATTTATTGTCCAGTTTGCACCAGCAAAGAAAAATCACGAACGTTCATCGAACGTCATCGGTGGGACCTTCATGTGGTCTTCCGCGGTATATGAATAACTTACATTTGAATGAATGAATTAGTTTGATATAATTTTGTTGGGTATGAATGATTTAAACGAGTGGAAATCTTCCGTACAGGTCTGTTTTGTGTAACAAACGCTAAGAAAAATGGCTGACCAACAATGCCAATTTCCTCGGTTCCCGGATAATAGCTCCAGCCAAACCACAGCCCCATCTATACGCTTTGATGCAAGGGAGACAACTCAGACTAGGCCAATTTCTCTTGTAGGCAAAGGTAATCTCCCCTGATTCGCACATTTCTATCTTTTTTGCGTGTGTAGGGTGGTGGTCATTTTTTTATGGATTTTACTATGAGCTATGAGGTTGTAGAATACGATGGGAAAAGCTATGAAATGTTTTTTAAGTACCGGGTAGGCTTGTATATAGATGCATATAGACCCATAGACACTCATATACTGGGATATTAGCCCAATGTATGTATAAATCCATACGGGGTGGACATGTTGGAGTCTAGGTGGAGCACTAGTGGCCCGATTGGGTAGAGTGATGTGTCATGTTGTAGCTCTCGGGGGGAAAAAAATCAATAAAAAAATCAATAATAATAAAAAAAATAAAAAATCGGCGAGTAGTAGACAAAGGGAAAATTGAGAAGTACTGACCATGCCCCAGAATACTTCATATGCATATCACGGCCTTAAGGCCTATGTAAGATGTAATCTACTTCACATTTTAGTAGTATAAAAAGCGCAAGTCCTATTGACCTTGCCCCTCCAAAGAAATAAGAAGTCGTGACCGATTCATTGTCAAAATCGGCTCTATTTTACAGGAGTATATACGATCAGGATGAGGCGACGTGACCGATCGAGATCTCCCTTGGCGCGTGAGAATGTGAGAGGCGAACACGACTTTCCTGAGGATCCAGCTGTGCCTCCCGCTGACGCCTTGCCCGAAGACCACCCAGTGGGTGACATCTATCGGCGCCATTGGAGCACCATCCGACGATGTTTCCACCGTCATCGCCCTATTCAAGACTTGTATAATTTCCGGCTACAGGACCTCGCGTATCTTCCTAACTATGCCGAGAACATTTTCAGAGACCAAGTGACAGCGTTCAAAGTGAATATGACATTCGGCTATATTCTACGGCACAAAGAGACGGACCAGGTACGGTATTTTTATCCGAGCAATAACACCTATGTGTTTGACAAGCCATTCACCATCATCAATCGTGCGTCACTGGAGCCCCTCATCGAACAACTGACTACGTTGGACCCATTGGAATGGGCCCGGTTGCAACGCCCCAATACCAAGTGGACTGTGGAAATGGTCACCAACGTGACATTTTTCGTGACCAAAATGAGAGATCATCCTATTGGTGCCCCTGTACTACTACCCCCTTGGCTGCTCAATCGAAAAGGACTGTATGCATTAACACAAGGCGCACATGGACCCTACAAAGACCAGAAATGTCTGTTCCGGTGTTTAGCCATTCATTTGAACGAATGTCATCTCCGGGCTTGTGATAGTAGGGTCAATATCTATTGGAGACAATATTTAGAGGAACGACACCTGGACGCGCGGCAGTTCCGGGGAGTCCCTTTTAAGAATTTGGATGTCGTGGAGTCCCTGCTCAACGTCAATATCTTTGTATACCGTTTACTCCGGGAAGAGGGAAGAGAAGGAGGATGAGGAGGCGGATCATGACACATTTGTGGCTGAATTGGTGCATCGGTCTTCAGAACGGTATGCTTCCACCATGAAAGTCAACATCTTCGACGATGGCGGGGTGAATCATTTTCCCTGATCTACGATATGAGTCTGTACGCGCAATCCTACAGTTGTGCCCAATGCCATCGGGTGTTTAAAGAATCGTCCAAATTACATCGACACGAGAAGATTTGTGACCACACTGTCAAACGGAAATTTCCTGGCGGTGTGTACCATAACACGCCCACCATCTTCGAGGAACTGGCGGATGAAGGTCTCATCATACCGGAAGAGCATCGTTATTTTCCTTACCGGGCATGTTACGATTTCGAGGCCCTGTTGGAACCAATGGACGCGGCCTCGGCGAAAACACAGTGGACACAGCGCCATATTCCCCTGAGTGTGAGTATTGCCAGCAACGTACCTGGCTATGACGCTGCACCGGTCTGTTTCGTGTCCACCGGCGACGCCCATGACTTGATTACCCGGATGATGGACTACTTAGAGGAAGTCAGTGCGTCTAGTACAGAACTATTGGTGTCCAAGTTCCAGGACGTAATGGACCAACTCGACGACCGGATACCTACACTGGGTGTAGCGTTCAGCGACGATGAAGAGTCAGAGATGGAGCATAGTGGACAAATATTTGACAGAGAAGAAATGGAGCATAGTGGGCAAATATTTGACAGAGAGGAAATGGAGCACAGTGGGAAAATATTTGACAGACAGGAAATGGAACACAGTGGGCTGCAACTGCAGGATGTCCCTTTACCTAAACCGTATGCAGAGAAATTGAAAATCTGCTTCCTGCAATACTTAGGCCAGTTACCGGTGCTCGGATTCAACTCGGGGCGATACGATCTCAACATGGTGAAGGAATTTCTCTACCCTTACTTGGCAAAGTCCGATACCATCAAGTCCGTCATCAAAAAGATCAACAACCACATGGCCCTCACCACCACATCACTCCATTTCCTGGATGTACGGAACTACTTAGCTCCTAATTATAGCTACGATCAGTGGGTGAAGGCCTATGACTGTGCACAAACCAAAGGGAGGTTCCCTTACACCTACATATCGACGCTCGACCGCTTGGAGGAAACCCAGTTGCCACCCCGGGACGCGTTCTTCGACGATCTCAAGCAAGTGGAATGTCCCGAAGACACGTACCGGGAACTACAGCAGGTATGGAATGACCAACACATGCAGACCTTGCGAGATTTCCTGGTGTGGTATAACAACTTAGATGTGGTCCCTTTCCTCGAAGCGGCCGAGAAAATGGTTCAACTGTTCTGGCATCAAATGCACGTGGACATCTTCAAGGAGTGTTTGAGTTTACCGGGTCTCGCGCTTCGCCATCTCTTCCAAGCGTGTCCTACCTACTTCTCGCTGATACAACAAAAAGATGAGGACATGTACGATTGTTTAAAACAGAACATCGTCGGCGGACCTAGCCTTATTTTTCACCGCTACCATGAGAAGGATGTCACTACTCTTCCCGATGGGAAACCCTGTGCCAAAATCATAGGATTCGACGCCAATGCCCTGTACCTGTGGTCGCTCGCCCAACCCATGCCCAGCGGGCATTATACGCGCTGGTTGGCAGACGGTGAACATTTCACACCTCAACGTACGCCGTACAAACATCTCGCCGACCAGTGGTTGGATTGGGAAGCCGATCGACGGGGAATTTATATACGCCATCAGACCAACGCCACAGAGAAGCGCATAGGAGATCGTCGACTCCCCTTCGATGGGTTTGCCCTTGTACAAGGAACACCGACCGTATTTCAATTTTATGGGTGTTACTGGCACGGCCACCAATGTCCTTTCAGCGCTGGACGCTTCAACGAACGACGTGGGAAATCGGCAGAAGAATTACGAGCAGAAGTGGTGGAGAATGGAGATTACGTCAAAGAGTTGGGCTACGATCTTATCAAACTGTGGGAGTGTGAATTTCACACCATGTGCCACTCTTGACCCTGCCACAGCTTTTCCACGCCGTTCGTTCCGGGACCCTGTATGGATTTGTCGAATGCGACCTCCATGTTCCCGACCATCTCAAGCCCCTCTTCGCCCAGTGCCCGCCTATCTTCAAGAACACGCTGGTGGGTCGGGGTGACATTGGAGAGACCATGGGCGCCTATGCTGAGGAACATGCCGTATTGAAACAACCTCGTCGAATGTTGATTGGGAGTATGTGGGCAGAGAAAATCTTGCTGGGTACCCCTCTGCTACAGTGGTACATGAGCCATGGCCTCGAAGTGACGCGCGTGTACCAAATCCTTCAGTATATACCCAATGCCTGTTTCGCGCGGAATGCCGACATCGTCACGTCTGCCCGTCGTCATGGCGATCAAGATCCTAGTCAGGCCATCATCGGTGAATCTTGGAAATTGACAGGCAATGGTTACTATGGAAAAACGGTCACCAACCAAGACAAGCACGTCAACGTCAATATCTGTACAACCAAACAAGCCCGCAAAAAGATTAACTCGCCTCTGTTTCGGTCCGTTGACGTCATCGATGATGATACCTATGAAATCTCTTTAGCCAAAAAGACTATCCGTTACAACCTGCCCCTCCAAATTGGATGTATGGTATACCAGGTGGCCAAACTGAGGATGCTCCAGTTCCTCTATGATTTCATGGGTGTGTATTTCGACCCATCCGATTAGCAACTCATGGAAATGGACACGGACTCTGCCTACATGGCCGTCTCTAATGCGGATTGGGAGTCCCTGGTGAAACCTGAGTTACGCGCACAGTATGAGGTGGAACGGGACCAGTGGCTACCTCGACGTGACCATTACCAGGACGCCGGGCTTGTTTAAGCTGGAGTGGAGCGGAGATGCCATGATCGCCCTGTCGTCCAAGACCTACTTCTGTTACGGTGGAGATGGAAACAATAAGTTCAGTTGCAAAGGAGTGAACCGGCGTGACCCCAACATCGACAAAGCCTTATACCTGGACGTGCTCCAAAGCCAGACCAGTGCGAGTGGCACTAGCCGAGGATTCCGGGTCGTCGACCACCAGATGCGAACCTACATCCAGAAACGAGATGCCTTCACATTTTTCTACCCGAAACGGAAAGTGTTGGCCGATGGCATCAGTACCACTTACTTGGACTTGTGAACATATATTATACCTGGACTTTTCTAATGGACATACATATTTGGACTCTAAATTACTCTCTATATATACATTACACCATGAACTTGTTTGTCATTCTTTTGAATAAGTACTCGATATACGTCAGTTCGATGACTCGGTCTAACTGTTATATACTCCACTGTGATTTCTCTCTCTCTCTCTCTCTATACATACGTTCACCTTAATTCTTGTTTGCAACGTTCTTATATACTTGTACATACATTCTTGTTCACTTGTTCACCTTAATAAATATTCGAACTTCACTTGGGTTTTCATGAAGTTTTTAATTGAACACCACCACCGAAACATTCGTACTAACCATGCTCCGAGCAGGTTATATCATGGTGTTAACACCTCTGTTGGGTTTCTGGGTATCGATGGGTCACATCCCGAGCACTGAAAGAGACGTCCTTAGACGTCCGGATGTTCAACCTCCGGCACTTTTCCACCGGCCTGGCCCGCTCCAGCACGCAGCGCGCGCGCGCGGGGGTTCTCCGGAAGTGCGCGTCATCACCGGCAGTGCGCACGCGCGGATCAAAAGGTCAAAGGTCACCTGTCAAACGGTCTCCCTTTCGGTAAGGTTCGAAGAATACAAAGAACTTATAGTCATAATCTATACGTGTTGGACGAGTCTCTTCACTCACCGTATACACGCACTTCAATGAAATGCCCGCTCCAAACCTAGACCAAATACACGTACTTGGTCTGTGGGCTGATCTCATTGGCTCTCTATTTTTACTATAGTGCTCTTGCATTCTAACCTTGATGGGTTACACTTTGGCCCCATCCTACACCACTGATTTCAGTTTGACTGAATCTCCACATTGGGCATTATGAATAAAACACACAAGACAGGGTTTTTTGGTGAGATCTCATTTTTTTATTCAGTGAACAACAAGAACGTGAGAACAACCACGTGAAAACTGAAGCCCAGAACAAGGGGCTTGTAAACTGAAGCCCAGAACAGGGGCGTATGTACATTGAAAGAACTTAAGCCCAGAACGGGGCTTGTACATTGAAATGATGGGCGGCCCAGTCATAGACGAGTACATCACGGTCCTCGGCGTTGGGGTACTCGTCAAACATCTGTACGATGGTAGATAAGGGTCTTCCCCGGCATCGATGGTACAGGTAAAACAAGCAATATTGTCCGCACACGCTACTGGTCAGGCTTTGCAACGCTTGACTGTTCCAACACCACGTCTCTGTGCCTTGATCCATGAAGTCTGTTAAATCGGGATGGAGGGGTGGCAGGCCGTACGGGTCAAAGTATTCGCCCTGCTGTTCTGTCAAGTACACGGCCACCCAATGTTCACCGGGCCGATCCATCGGGTCCGTGTTGAGAACGTATGCAGCAGGATACATACGGTGTAATGGGAACACATCTCGGGCGAACACCCCTTGAAAGACCCTACGTGTCTCTGGGTCATTCTCCAGCACGGCGGTTATATGGTCTGTATCCATGTTAGGTGGAGAAGTCACACAGGACGTTGCGCGCCTTGTCCACTTGAATGATGTTGTCAAACTCGGCGTAGCAGATCACATTGACGGTGGTCGCCAGGGCTCGTGCAAAGTGGATTTCAAAC
>JAVTVY010047719.1:0-23769 GCA_036873755.1 Hanleya hanleyi | reverse complement strand
CATCTTGAATTTACCAATGATCCTCTGCTCTGGGGTTATGCAAATAGGCTCAAAACGACCCCAATATGATATGCTATAAAGTCACGGAGTTTCAGCTCTTCACTTTTTGTGGTTACGAAGATAGCACAGAAAGTTTGGTAGGAGGGCCATAATGACCATCACATAAATTATGGGAAATTACGATAACCATAAATTGGATTGTTAGACAAAAACGATATACTGAATTATGTGTTATCAAACATGTGGACAGTGTGACTAACGTCACAGGACCTACGAATTAGGGTAGGCATTAGACCTGACGTACACTGAATTCTGGAAATCCCCCCCTCCCCGCCCCAAGTTGAAATCCTGCCTATATTAAGATGGGCACAGCCCAGGTCAGGAATACCAGTGATTTTCATCAAAATCACCAGAAATTTTCATCAAAATTAGGTCAGCGCATAACTTGCTGGTAATAGTCCCCTAATGCACGTTCATGCCAAATATCAAGGTCCTAATGTCAACGGTTCTCCTTATTTTGCCGACGAAAGGACTCGGATGGACAGACTCACTGACTCATTACCGGACAATTTGCAAAATGGTAGTCTACTTCGTAAGAATATTTGGAGAATAACCATCTTGCACTTTTCAATGTTATTCCCATAAAATTGAGAGTTCAAATTTAGTCATAGTCACAGTAAATTTGCAAATTTATTGAAAGATGAACATATAGTTATATGGTGCGTTCAACCGCGATGGCCCAAACCGCAAATAGCTACGGAAATAGAAAAAAAATACTGTAGTCAGATGTCACAAGCTAAAGAAATGTACAAAGAATGATAGATCATTACCCAAAACACGCATCGGATCTTCAGTCAGATTCGTTGCTTTGCCTTAAGTGGAGAACACTCTCAGTTATTTATTAAGTTCTGTATACGAACAAAAGGATTGGGGATTGAACACTAATGCATCATCTGACTGGGGGGCTTTACAATTTCAATTCCCACGCTGGCTAAATCTAGCTCTAATGAACACGCTTTATGTAGATTTTACAAATAGTGACATTATGCAGAAATTGCGCGAACGTGAAATATAACATGCTACCAAACAGTATTTTCGTTATTTTAGGATTACACTATCCTAGTATAGCACAGATTCTAGCGCTGGAAAATTGGTCCCGTACGGGATTCGAACTAGCGACCCCCAGAGTGAGGCACCAATTCGCCAGCACTATATGCCTCCCACAAAAATAGGAGGTAGCAGACCGGCAATCTTGAACGCGTACAACAAAGTACCCATCTGATGACCGTAAGACACGCTCTCATAGCGGGATTCGAACCCCGAGGGTAAGGCACCGAATCGCCAGCACCACATGTCGGTGATCTAAACCGGTCAGCCAAAGGGCCTCCCACAAAAATGGAGGTAGCAGACCGGCAATCTTGAAAGCGAACACACAGTATCTCTCTGATGACCGTGATTACAACATATATAAGGGAAGTGGGAAGAGACATACTGACATCACATCACTGCACAGTATAGTCTTCTGTTTAACCTATTCTAAAGCACATACCAAGAATCTAACCATTCGTGATATGTCTTGTATCTCAGGTACGCTTTTATTACACCTGTTCATGTGGCAACTTGGATGACATGACCACACGGCCCCGAGCACCGGCATAAGCGGTATTAGATACAAATCTAGAAATGATGACTCACCTCCCCTTGATGAACACAGTATCAGCCACAATGGTTGGGGCATTGGTGAAAAAAAAATCGAAACTTTGAGAGGAAAGTGTATTTCTGGCGAATCCGATTCATTCTTGAGTATTTCTGTTGACTGTTTGTGAATCTCTGAAGCATCTCGCATGGCTGAATACATGGGAAGATATATTTTTGTCGTTTAGAAAGTGATCGTATAACAGTTTTTTCGTTATTTTAGGATCACACAGTCTTAGTAGAGTACAGATTCTAGTGCTGGAAAGTTGCCGGTCTCGATCCAGCGACCCCAGAGTAAAGAATATCATCAAAATGGAATAGGTCTTTGGATTATGGACGCGGATATTCTCTAATGGACGACGGCTGGATTATGAATGACGGACTGGACGCTTGTAATTTTAACCTGTGTATGCCTGGATTCTGCTGGTGGACAAGCTGTCCCCGAGGCCGGGCCCCTGCACACCCAACAAACATAATGAGCACAACTATAAGAAAAAATATGAAGACAGATCCGAGGAACCTTAGTGCAGGTTTCTCGGCCGAGTCTAATAGTTCGAAATGCACTAAGACCTTTTTCAATCCAAATGACAGATATATTTCTGACAGCAAAGCAAGGCCACGACATCAAACCTTGTAATATTGCGCTTGATGATTGTTTAGCACCGAATTCTACATGTAATAATTTTCAAAATTTCTAAGTGTGGACATCGTGGATGTCTCACGTGTCCACTCTTTAATACTTCAGCTTCATTTAGTTCCACGTTAACTGGTAACTCATATTCTGTTAACTCGTATGTTGATCTTAGTTGTTCTACTACAAACTGTATTTATTTAGTTTCCTGTAAGAAGTGTGGTCAACAGTATGTTGGCAAGACCACCCAAAGACTCCATCTTAGGGTGAACGGTCACAGAAAATCCGTTAGGAAAAAGCAATTGCTTATAGGTAGGCATTTTTCTGGACCCGACCACGGCTGGGATAACTTTAGTATTCAGATCATAGACGTCGTCTATCCATCTACTAAGGATTCCCCTTTTGGATTTGAGAGAAAAATCCGAGAGCGGGAATTATTCTGGATGCTAGAACTTGGGTCAGTGTTTCCGTTTGGTTTAAATGATAATGTCAGTGGGTTCGGCAATGCTACAAACCGCCGTTCAAATATATCCAACATTACCCAACTATTTAAACCCCATCAACGGAGACATCGCAGCCATGGTTGGCGAAAGTTTAATAGTTCGATGATTCACGATCATATCACTTTAAATTACTTAGTGGGTTTAACTAACACACCCAATAGTATACATAGCTTACGTACAGTTCTGTATGCGTTACCTCTGAGAGCTTTAGATCAAATAGCCAGAGATATACAACAATCTGCGTCTTCAGGAAATATAATACCATCAAAAATCATTAAAATATGTCAAGATATAGCGTATTTTCGGTTGTATCGTCCAGTGAACATAATCGAAACCTCTCAAGATCGGCTTTTCTTGAAACTCAACTACTTAGATAAAGGACTGGACATCATTAATTTACCTCGAATCCTGAATGATCCAGAGGTACGCAACGCTGTACCAAACTATTTTAAGTTCACAGAACCTCCTTGCATTTCATATAAGTACACTAAATCTATAGCCACCAAAATATTTAATTACTCCAATGCTGTCCAGGAGTTTGACTGGAACTTATACACGTCAGGAGGCTATAGTTGTGATTGTGAATCGTCGAACTTTATCTATACACCATGCAAACATATTGTGACTGGTGACCTTGATGTGGTGAGTGATAAGGATCTGAAATTACTCCTGATGAAGGGACCTAAATATAGAGAGCCAAGAAGAATAAATCTGAAGGCCGACCAGAAGATAGTCCTGTCTGCATTGGAACAGTACGTTATTGATTGGTCTAAGCGAGAAAAAGTTGAACCTACAGTACTCGCTGATTGGCTGGACCTCACCAAGAGCAAGGTCGTTGAAACAATCCGCCATATTGACAGAAGTACTCTTTCCCCAAGCAAAACAAGTTCTGAGAAACCTCAATTCGCAAGAAGTTCTAGCAAATCTCCAGAGTAAATTCGTCATAGTCCCAGCAGACAAAGCTCCGAATAATATAATATTCATATGTAAATATTACTATTACCAGGTGCTGGTTAAAGAATTGAGTGTAGACATATCTTCATCAAATACGTCTACTTACTCCCAAACTGCATTTACTCTGGAAGATTTATTTAACAATCACAAAAAGTTTCTCAGGGAAAGAGGTATTTGTCTTCCAACCAATCATAACGACATACCAAAAATATACTGGACTCCCAAAATGCATAAATCACCATACAAAGCTAGATTCATAGCTGGTTCTAGAAGCTGCACCACCAAGCTTCTTTCAACCCTATTGACGAGGGCCCTTCAGGAGGTAAAAGAATTTTGGGAAAGGTATTGCGCCACTATTTCTAAGAACTCTGGCGTTGAATGTATGTGGATATTGAAAAACTCAAAATGTCTTACGAAAAACTTGATGCTAAAGGTCACATACCGTACAGACATGTATCCACATGGGATTTCTCGACTCTCTATACTACAATCCCTCATCAGGACCTTATTCACCGTACAAGTTCATTAATAGTATCTGTGTTCAAGAAAACTGATCGTAGATATATTAATGTCGGAAGCCATAAAGCATTCTTTAGCTCGACTACATACAAGAGATATCATTCATGGGATGTTTCTTTGTTTATAGAGTTGCTTGAATTTCTCATTAAAAATATCTATGTGAAATTTGGCAATACAATATATCAGTGAGTGAGTGAGTAGGATTTAACGTCGTTTTCAACATTGTTTCAGTCATATCACGACGGTGCCTACATGTGCCAGAACACGTACAATATATCAGCAGCATATAGGTATTCCAATGGGTACTAATTGTGCACCCCTGTTGGCTGACCTGTATCTGTTCTCTTATGAATATGACTATATGCAGGCGCTTTCAAAAACAGATCCATTCAAAGCTCCTTCCTTCTCATTCACCAAACGCTATATAGACGATCTTCTCGCTGTGGATAATCGCTATATAAATGACGCAGTGAAGGATATATATCCGCCTTCACTGGATTTGAAGGAAACTACAGATAGCCCTACAGGCACATCTTATTTAGATCTCTATCCCTATAAAAATGAAGCGGGCAGTCTCTCTCGTCGACTTTATGACAAAAGAGATGATTACAATTTCGACATCGTGAACTATCCCTTTCTGGATAGTAATATTCCAGTGGGACCTGCATATGGCGTATACATATCTCGCTTAGTAGCATTTGCTAGATCCTATGTTAGATATGATGATTTTAATCAACGTCACAAAACATTGTTGCAGAAACTTATAAAACAGGGCTATTCCACCAAGCGCCTCCACTCAAAGTTTCTCAAATTTGGCGATACATATCGCATGCTGATAGCAAAATACGAACGTAGCGTGCAAGATCGATGGCGCTACGTTTCGTAACTTGTGTCTAATTCCGCTTAACCCGGGGCTAGGGGCCGTATGAACCCATGTACTTCAAGGTCCTCATGGTACTCATATGAACAGGCACAATCAAAGCGTGACTGAGATACATCATTCTGTAGATGACGACTTTACAACGAATATTATGGATTAAGAATACTGATCAGCGATACGGATTTGATATTTTTGGAACATCATGATGTCTTGCCGGCATCATTAAAAACTGTTGACCGCTTCTCTCTTGCAGGAAACAAGCCTATGTTTATGTATACTATGATTGTCTTTTTGAATTTGGTGCTAATACTGTTATATGTAATATGGAATAGGTCTTTGGATTATGGACGCGGATATTCTCTAATGGACGACGGCTGGATTATGAATGACGGACTAGACGCTTGTAATTAGAATTGGTTTACCAGAAAATTTCTGTGATGTCGGCACCTCTTCCCACTTCCCTTATATGTGTTGTAATTTTTACCTATGGCGAGATTCTGCTGGTGGACGTTTCGTCCCCGAGGCCCGCCCCCTGTACAGACCTTTTGGTCTTTGATATATGTTGGCATTTGTGGGAAGTTGATGCTGGGTCGAGATCGGGCCTTACAGACTAGTCTTTTGTGTTAATTACCGTCATTTACATCTGATGACGATACAGCTCATCAATTTCCAATGTACGAGTTGTCACAGCTCACCAATTACCAGTATATGAGTTGTCAGAGCATTTCCATAATAGCTCTCTAGATTTGTATCTAATACCGCTCATGCCGGTGCTAGGGGCCGTGTGGTCATATCATCCAAGTTGCCACATGAACAGGTACAATAAAAGCGTACCTGAGATACAACACATATCACGAATCGTTAGATTCTCGGTATGTGCTTTAGAATAGGTTTACCAGAAGACTATTCTGTGAAGTCATGTGACGCAGTCAGTATGTCGGCACCTCTTCCTACTTCCCTTATATGTGTTGTAATTCATGGGAATCATAACTGTTTAACTTTCTCTGAGATGTCAGTATACATTTAACTTCTGAACGTGGGATCCTGCTTATATTTGTCAATATTTTGGCGCTAAACGTACATCATTTCATCAAGGTCAACGTAATCCTAATAATTCGGTGGTCTGCGGTCTTCGTCGATAATTGTTGCGTATCTATAATTGTCTGCAAGAAAGCGACAATTGTGTTCACAATAACACCAACTAACCAATATATTTATCCTGTCGACAGAAGAGAATTCTTCGTCTATCAACCACATTCTTACTCGAGGAAAGCTTGTCATAATTTCTTTATTATCATTAATACCTCCATTCTGCGAATGACGATTTTTCAATGTAAATCTAACCCTTTGAACTATAGCATTGCATATCGACTCATAGTTACAGAAAAGACTGTCCTCACAATCAACGTATCTTAAAAGTATGATACCGATTCAAATTGTCTGTATCTACTAATAGTCGTTATAGATTGATCTATGTTTGTAAATCAGCATTTCTATTACAAGAAGCAGTCTTCGATAGACTAGAGCGGTGGAGATTTATACGACATCACATGTCTTCCAGTTAAATATACACTCTTCACTGAATTACAAGAAATGTAGCTATCCAATGACCCGAGTTGGTTTTAAACAACGACGATCGTTGCTCACTACAAAGTACTCCTGCTAATCAAGCTTCCCCATGATATTAATGATTAAAGTATAAAGCCATCATGCTTTTCTTGAGCTATTACGTTCAAATGAATCCTTACTATGATACATAGCGGATAGTGAATAGAGTACTCATCATATCGCCATATAATGGCCCATTGTTTAATAAAACTCGGAAATATCCCTTATTTCACTCTGCTACACATCGAATACGGACTAAAAATAGGTCTCCTATGTAGTTTTATTATCATAATTTTACGCCAATCTGCAGAAAAAGATAGATGATTTCTAGGCAATTTTTGTTTCAATTGAGGTGGTTAATTTGCCAGCAGAAACATCAAGCCACATGCAGTAATATTTCATTTTTCATTAGTAAGCAATGCAACTCAACATGTAATTATATGGATATCAGCTTCTTTTGCCATGACGAACTGAATTACTGAATGTAAGCCATGTTTACTCAGTGGCATTAATTTACATTAATCGACTCACAGTTCCGCTTGTAAAGGCGTAAGTAATCCATAAATACATATTGAGAAAGAGAATGCAGCGTTAAGGCTTACCATACTAAAATCTAATAAACTCAATTTTTCGTTATTTGTTTGGCAACTCAGTCATATCTCGAAACTGCGGAATCCAACAGGCATACCTATGTTTTATCTATAGCGAAGAACCTCGGAGTAACTATAGTCCGATCAGTCAGGTACTTTGGTTAGCTTGCTTTAAAAGCTGTAACACCGTCTAAGTTGTTCAACATCGGAGGGGATTCTAACTCGAAAACACACGGTCAACTGTTGCAGTATTATGAAATAACATGCCGTGGTGTTGGGGGAAAAACGCCGGCGTATTGACCAGAGTAGTGAGTGTCCTTTTACTGCTGAGCGCCAAGCGTGGAAGATACAAGTTCCATTTATTAAGTCTATGGTACGTCTCCGTTTGTGTTCGAACTTGGGACCTGTCGATTGCAATGTGAGCCTCTTGCACCAGGCCGCGGCGGTGAGGAATCGTACTGACAAGACGTCACAGGCCGATATTGTGAAGACGTTCTCTGGAATGACCACGCGACCCCTAGCACCGGTTTAAACAGAATTCGAAATATCGAAAAATAAATTATGTAATTCTCTGCTAACGTATCTGATATATATATTGATAAAGACGGAGCTTGCTGATTCATATTTCATTCAGTCATCAATGTTTGGCAACATTATCTAATTGGAATAATCAGTATCGATGAAAATGCTGAGCAACTCGTGAATTTCATACACATGAGGCCCTTTAGGGGAATCCTAGACGATAGACCCGAAATAGGTGTTTTTTATCAAAGTTTGTGTATTCCACCTGAGATATGGTGTTCTGAATCCACGGCGATCGTAATTTTGCAGTTAATTTTCATTTCGTCCCGTTAGAGGATGCTGATGAAGGGAAATGCTAGATATCACAGTGGTAAAATTACTAAAAATAACTCGAAAAGCACCCCCTCCCCCCTCCCCTCCACAAGCTCGCAAGTCCGGTCGGGAGGGAGGGTCATTATGTTCCGCAGTTTGCTCTAATTATATGAAACAGATGAATATGGACAAAGATTTCAGTCGGAGACAATTTTACGTTAAATTTACAACCGATCTCCCGACCAGTCAGCAAATTTACTTAGATTCGCGAATCTAAGTAAAATTTCACGAATTCTCTTCTATTTTAGCTCTCCGCGTTCTGCAAATCACTTTTGACTGATGGAGTTATCTCCCTTGATAAGCCTGTTATTACTCCCTAACTTTATCTGAAAGATGTTTTAGCGCATTAGGACTTATATAGCGTAGATGTCAAATTTCATTCATTGCAAAGACCGGGCTTGGCTATAATATTGCCCTCAGTACTTCTTCAGATATTACCCTATCTGTGGTGTCAAGCGTTTCAAAATTGTCCTTCCTTTAGGTTAAAATGAAGTAAATGACGTCACTTCCACCAAAGGTGGATGTTCGTGGTAAGCATATTCCGCGTTAAATGCTCATTTCTGTTTTTACTGGATAATATCCTAACTAACTTCTATTGTGTTTCGCTAACTTATTAAGTCTCGATTAATTTCTGAAAAAATTCGCGAGCCTCTGATCTGTTCAGGACACAATCAATCGACGATACCCACGTGATCAGCTCAGACGGTTGAAAACCGCTCGTCTCAGAAGACCGTTTACGTTCTCAAAAATCATTTGGTCATGAGTGTGGTTTGGTACATTTCACGTGAAGTGAGAGGAGTGGTAATCAAAAACATCAGTGTGTAGTTCCAGGCTAAAGTACAAGAAGGTCAGTTTTCCAGGGGCGAACTGAACCTGTTTAACCTGAAACGTAATGGGACAAATCTATACTTCATTTTTACCTTTAACAGAGCAGAAATTAAAGTAGAATGTCACTGTTACAAATAGCCACAAAAGGACGCCATCCGCTACACTGGTAAATTAAACGCACCGAAATCAACCCACATTAGTTGATGTTTGCTATCAGAACAGTATTTCAGATTATAAAAAAAAATCGCCGTAGCATCTACAATATGTCCTCATCGGGGATCAAACAATTCTATTCTCAGCACGAAACCAATATAACATGTGCATTGTTAACGGAAAGAGAGAGTTAGACTTATGGAAAAGTACTGTGTACATCTTTGTCATTGCCAAAAGGTTAAGTCGGAAAACCGGAATCGGAATATAATAACCTCCCAATAAATAGTAGTTCACTTCTCTTAGAAATCTGATCAATATCAGCATTTCACTAATGAAAGGGTTCTTTGTTGCATTCGCTAATTATCATAGTGTGTGGTCTGTGATCTGAGTACAGGAATACTGGCTGGCAATTATAATCGATCGGCCAATTCGACTAGGAGCGATGGCTTGAGAACTAAAGCTAAAACTGAAGAGCGTACTCTTGATAATGTAGGAAGCACAATTACAGAATCAAGGTGCCGGGTAACGGTTGTTTTTTTTCCGAACGAAACTTAATTTATACATGAGGCACCAGAGGTGCTACAACTCCTCAGCCTCTGAACAGTATAGACCAAGATGTTTTTATGGGTGTAGAAGTTTGGATGCATAGCGAAATGCAAACCCAAGCCACAATTCAAACAGATGAACGAATGGATACACGGACACAATGACGGACGGACAATCGGAATCCAGTATACCTCCTACTATGTACAGGGGTATATAAAGATGTATATTACAGCATTAAGTTATCACTGATGTATGGAGATGTACACTACAGAAGTTATCGCACTGATTTTAGAGATGTATATTACAGCAGCAAGTTATTGCACTGATGTAGGGAGATATACATTACAGAAGTTGTCGCGTCGATGTATGGAGATGTATATTACAGTAGTAAGTTATAGCACTGATGTATGGAGATGTATAGTACAGCAGTAAGTTTTCGCATTGATGTATGGAGATGTACATTACAGAAGTTGTCGCATTGATGTATGGAGTGGGTGAGTGAGTTAATCAAATTTAACTTCGCTTTCAACAATATTTCAGCTATATCACTGCGAAGCAACTAAGCACCACCCAGCCCAGTTGTGTTCCTGCTATTTCAAAGAAGAAATCTTTGAAGCAGCATTGATGTATGGAGAAGTATATTACAGCAGTTGTCGCATTGATGTATGAAGATGTTCATTACAGCATTAAGTTGTTGCACTGATGTATGGAGATGTATATAGTACTTAAGTTATTGCACTAAAGTTCGGGCCAAATTATCTAAGTGCACATTGTATGCGTGTGACGGTTTTGGCCGTGATGCAGGATCTATCAGTGCGATCAGTGCTGGTAAATGTACTTCCAGACAAGGGTTATAAATTTACATAATCAAATTAAAGCAATTTGGGGTATCGATAGGACAGCTATTTCAATGCCAGGTTGGACTTTATTGATGAGCACGACAAGGGGCACCAAGGCCAACAGGTTATTGTGTCAGTTTGACAGTGGCCTTGAGGGTGTAGGTATGTCAACATACCCTTGCAACACATGGGACCTAAATTAAAAAGTTGTTTGTTTGGGGTAACAGTCCCTGGTCAGTGAGAACAGTTCAGTCGGTCGAAAGTTTATTTTTTTTACTTTATTGGTCAGTCAGTTCACTGTCTCACATTACGATGGGATGGGATTTTCAACAAAATATCGGAACCAGATTATCTCAAAGCATTGAAATTCTTCACAGTGCATTTTTATTCTGAAATTTCAAGAAAATTTATTCAGAATCCAAAAATCTCCAATACCTCGCATGTTACATGTTATTTTCATAGTGCATAGTCACAATGGTACAACATTGCAAGCCCAACGTCATTCTGCTTTGAGAAAAAAACCCCAAACATGAAATATCGCGTTCACAAGATGGTTGGGATGGAAGGACGGTATGAGGGACGGAAGGACGTTCTGAGGGATGGAAGAATGGATGGATAGCTAGTGATGTAAAGTCACCCTCCATATTTGAAGTTGATCGGCTGAATTGTTCTCGAGATATCGCGTTCACAACATTACATGTAGTTGGGATGGATGGAATCTAAGATGGCTGATAGTGGCCATCTTGGATAACGCAGTTTGATGAAAAACAATTCCAGTCATCTTCTCATTGATGTGAAGTCACCCCCCAAATTTGAAGTCGATCGGTTGAATTATTCTCGAGATATCCTGTTCACAACATTTTGGGGATGGATGGAATCTAAGATCCCAAGTTTGAAGTAGATCGGTTGAATTGTTCTTGAGATATCTCGTAAAGCCGGGGACACACTAGGCGATTTTGTACGCCCGATCCATTTTCGCTTGCGGAATCGTGTAGTGTGTCTGATTGTGCGACGCCGAACTTTGGTAGCGAACACGTACGCCCGACCAATCGGCCATATTCAACATGCTGAATATTGGCGATCAATTTCGGCCGGATTTTTATCGGTGGCGTAGAGATCGGCCAGCGATAAAAAATCGCCTAGTGTGTCCCTGGCTTTAACAATATAGTCGACAGTGGCCATCTTGGTTAACGCAGTTTGGTGAAAAACAATTCCAGTCATCTTCTTATTGATGTCAAGTCACTCTCCAGATTTGAAATCGATCGGTTGAATTGTTCTCGAGATATCGTGTTCATAACATTTTGGAGACGGATGGAATCTAAGATGGCTGACGGCGGCCATCTTGGATAACGCAGTTTGATGAAAAACAATTCCAGTCATCTTCTCATTGATGTGAAGTCACCCCCCAAATTTGAAGTCGGTCGGTTGAATTATTCTCGAGATATCCTGTTCACAACATTTTGGGGATGGATGGAATCTAAGATCCCAAGTTTGAAGTAGATCGGTTGAATTGTTCTTGAGATATCTCGTTAACAATATAGTCGACAGTGGCCATCTTGGTTAACGCAGTTTGGTGAAAAACAATTCCAGTCATCTTCTTATTGATGTGAAGTCACCCCCCAAATTTGAAGTCGATCGGTTGAATTGTTCTCGAGATATCGTGTTCACAACATTTTGGGGATGGATGGAATCTAAGATCCCAAGTTTGAAGTAGATCGGTTGAATTGTTCTTGAGATATCTCGTTAACAATATAGTCGACAGTGGCCATCTTGGTTAACGCAGTTTGGTGAAAAACAATTCCAGTCATCTTCTTATTGATGTGAAGTCACTCTCCAGATTTGAAGTCGATCGGTTGAATTGTTCTCGAGATATCGTGTTCATAACATTTTGGAGATGGATGGAATCTAAGATGGCTGAACGGCGGCCATCTTGGTTAACGCAGTTTGGTGAAAATCAATTCCAGTCATCTTCTTATTGATGTGAAGTCACTCCCCAGATTTGAAGTCGATTGGTTGAATTGTTCTCGAGATATCGTGTTCATAACATTTTGGAGATGGATGGAATCTAAGATGGCCGACGGCGGCCATCTTGGATAGCGCAGTTTGGTGAAAAACAATTTCAGCCATGTTCTCACTGATGTCAAGTCACCCCCCAAGTTTGAAGTCAATCGGTTGAACTGTTGTCGAGATATCGCGTTCACAACATTCTTGGGATGGTTGAAATCTGAGAACGCAGTTTGGTGAAAAACAATCCCAGCCATCTTCTCACTGTTGTCAAGTCACCCCCCAAGTTTGAAGTTGAGGAGTTGAATTGTTCTCGAGATTCGCATTCACAACATGGTTGGGACGGACGGACGGAAGGACAGACAGACGGGTAGCATTTCCAAGTCCCCCTTGCGTCCCCGGTAGACCGGGTTAGCTTTAAACCTGTTCGCCATCACGATTGTATTTTCTTGCATCCTGAAAGCCAAAACCTTGATCAATTGATTCTCGGAGTTGTTTGTTTGTTTGCAAAAGAAATAAAGCAAAATTAGATGTTGAACGGAAAAAATCGGAGCGAAAAATGCATTTTTCCTCACATACCGTGTGACGGGCCTGTCGGCAGCAAGCCTCAGAAATGGAAAAAATCATTGAAAACCTCTTCCTAACTCCTGTATTTTTGAACTTACACGACTGCTAAAGTGTGGTGAATATTCCCCAGACGATTAAAACTGCCAACGACGATCGACGAAGTTTATTTCCATATTTTTACGAGTCTTGATCCACAACGTGTGTCAAGCAGAAATCCATTTCATTCAAGATGGATTCCCCCGCCGGCCGACGAGCCAATCGGTATGCGTCATTTTGCCCACGTGACCTCTATCAGCCAACAGATTTGAGACGAGCGTAGACAGTGGCTGGAATGATGGAATGACATCATTTTACAATCCAATCGTATCCTCCGTTTTATTTTGCCATCCATTCCAGGTTATTTCCTGAGTAGAAAGGTGAAAGGTTACGCCTTTCCAATGAGAGTTCAAACATGAAGATTGGCAGAGTAAAACTCGAGAAAAACGCTGTCAAATGCAGTCGAAACAAGACGATTTCTCCGTTGGATTTTGACGTTTTAAGTCGAGAAAGCCGGGGAAAAGCTCATTCTCTCGCAGTAAAACCTAATTTTGTATGCTATTTTATTTATCTTGCTATAAAACTAGAGCAAATAACACTGGAGTGTGTATTGTGGAGATAGGTAACGTTTCTTATGTTTTTCTGCAAATCTCGGAAACAAACGAAATTTCTAGCATTCCAAAGACAACATATACACATTTTAACAGTTCTCACGGAATTGATCGTCAGCAGGTCACTTTTGTCAGGGGAAATAATCGGCGAAAGGGTTAATTTAAGCCCAGCTGTGAAGGGGAGTGGTTCATTGAATTCTATGATATGATAATTAAGCCCTCTTCCTTGCCAGTGTTTGGTGCAACACTTTCTAGCCAAATGCACAAATAAATCAGATATCAGGACTTAATATCATGTTGCTGGTTTTAAAATGTGGGTGTTGACTGTCACTTTAATAGTAAGAAGCTCCAAAGAAGCAAAACTGCTGGATCTACATTAGTTCTAAGTAATGTGTTCATACATTTCATATGAATGAGTCACTGGCAATACCAGACTACTGAATATGCAAATGAGTCCTGCACTACACCGAATGATCCAATGGCAGACATACAACTTTACTATGGAGCTCTGATAGGCTACATGCCAGGGAGAGTATGTAAATCAGTATGAAAGTAGGCCTAATGTATGCATACTTGGAGATCCCTTTTTAGAAGACTGGAAAATGGTAGAAAAATAAAAAAAAATGTAAAAAAATAATTAATGACCGGTTAGACCTGAAAGTTTCAAAGGCACAAGTAAAAAATAAAAGGATCATAACCTGTAAGTTTCAAGAACTTCCTTGCAATAGTTTTCGCGATACGGCTCGGACAGACGGACAGACACACTGCTGGGGCCACAACAATACTCCTGAGCCCGTAGGGCTGAGGAGTAACAATCGGTGATCCAGATTCCAAGAATGTTACTTTTATGTTTTTTCGCTGTTTAAGATGAGGTTGCTGGGTTCATTTTAAGGTAATTATTGTGCAAATAATTTAGCAAAAGAAATCAAAGGAACACGAGTAATTCTAGACTTCTGTGCTGATAGTGTGTCTCGTTCCCGCCTTGTGTGTGGCGGTTCATGGCTGTTGAGAGTGACTGAATGACGTGACCAAAGATCTTTAGTACTGTGAATACTTAACTGGAGGATGAAGGAATAGGAATGGCGTAAGGGATCGTTTCCATTAATCGTTTTTTCTTCAGTCGCGATTTTTCTTCAATTTTCTCGATTGAAAAACGATCAGTCGCGAGGATATCGAGAAAAAAAATGAGAAAAAACGATTGAACCTTTTCTGGAAAAAACCATTCTCTCGCGATATCGTTTTTGAATCGTTTACCCATGCGCGATCCGTTCTTGATCGCGAATCTTCAATCGCGAGAGAATCGGGGTTTTTTCAAGGCGCGAGAGAATCGTGAGGCGGAGTGATATTTGACACATAGGCCATGTTGTCGTCGTACGCCGCTCTATCTGCGAGCTGGGAACTACATGTAATGTTGATTGCGGATTTGTCGATGGAAAAACCTATATTACTATACTATACTGTATAAATGCGCAAGATAACCGAATAATATATATGATTCGCGATCTATAGTCTCCTACAAGCCGAAGTAGGGCGTATTCTGGAAATATCTATACATATACCTGTACCATGCTTTCTGCTTACTCTGGCGAAGCGTAAATGACAAAACTACATGTTTATTCAATAATCGTGTGAGTCGACAATGTATTAATGTTCAGTCATTCCCTTCATACTTTCGATAATTTCCTCATATATTCATGCAACCTGGTATAAACAATACAGGATGATAGCCACAATATCTTGTTTTGTAAATACCGGGTACAGGTCATAAGTGGATTTGAGTTCGTCGTTGATTGCATTATCAGAATGATTACGGCACAGGTTTCATAGAGGTGTGAATGGGCGGATGGCGATAACCCAGAAAAGCTTAGCCCTCCAGCCGAGAATTTCTAGGTTAATTAAGGTGAAAAATAGTGTAATTAAATATGTATATTTTGTTATAGTAAAACATACATGTACATTATGAAAGGGTATCCATTCATGTTTTGGTACAGTTTTTAAACTATTGAGATGTGAATAAGTTCAAAAAATCACCATCAAGTTAATTTTATTTATTATAAGAATATTCGCGGCAGTGATTTCATATTGATATCAAATACATATCACAATGGTGATTGAATCGCATATAACGGTTGGATTCGCATATGTACAATACTTTTTATTTTAATTTTATATTTTGATAAATGAACTATGAATGATTCCAAAGGGAAGCTCAAGCCAAAAACCAACTGAATAGTATATAATTTCATCTTATACTGGATTAACCAGTTGTGAAAATTTTTAGTGCTTTCGAAGACTCAAAACCCCGTATGACAATGTTATATTCAATACAGCGCCATCTATCTACACAAGGAAAATGGTCATCGTATAGGACAAAAAACCACGCGTACAGCGAAAATCTGACGAATCAACTCAAAAAGTCAGCCCGCACAGATGCCAAAAACGTTCACGAAAAATACTACACAAGAAATCTGGAATAATACCAGCTTTAAAACACAGAAATACCCAAAATAATACACGAAATTGCAAGTGCAAAATGACCCAATCTGACCATATTCTGGTCTGTGTCCCGTACAAAATATATGTAAATATGAAGTTATAATTATATGCATAACCATTATTCCTATGTATATATATAGATATTTTATTTCAATTTCTTTCAATATCCCCATCGTATCTATATAATCGCCAACTGTACACAAACACGCTATAGATTTACACTAGGCAAAGAATGGAAAAGGAAGAAGAAAAAATGATCGAACTTTATATAGTCTGACTGAAGTGTTAGAAACTCGAACGTGTATGCGGGTCAGTCAGGCTGAACCAATGACGTACTACTTTCAGCTATAATTCTCAATCGTTTTTTTTTTTCAATCGTTTATATTTTCTCGATTAAAAAGCGATTGAATCGGGATATCGCTTTTTATTCGCGAGGATTTTCTCGATTGAAAAACGATTGCCAACAGAAAAAAACCCATTCGAACAGCGATCGCGAATGAATCGTTTATTTTGAAGAAAAAACCCCATTCCCTCGCGCCTTGGAAAATCGCGACTTCGAGAAAATTTGACGAAATAAACGATTCATTCGCGAACGATAATTGGAAACGGTGCCTAATCGCTTTGCGATACTTCATGAACCAGATGAAAATTTTAAGAGTTAGATGTAATATCTGCCTTGAAGATGGAAGATATATAAAATACTCTTCCTTAAGGATGTCCGCTGGTGGTTTTTGGCTTTGGTGGCCATTTTGCCTGTTTTTTCTGTTGGATTATCTCCCTTTCCTAGGTTAAGAGATAGGGAAAGCCTTCTAGCCGAGAATTTAGCAAAGCAATAGCCGAGAATTTAGCAAAGCAACATCCATCCAATTTAATGAAGTTTGATAGACATTGTGATTATCTGCAATCAGTTAGAACATAAGAAAAAGTTAAAAACTATTTAAATGAATTTTTCATGAATATGTTTCAAAACTAGGGCTATTCCATATGTTTTCTGGGTTATCAAACTGAGCATGAGTCAGTCCACCTAACGATACCTACGGCTAAAAATGCACATCAACCTATATTTTTTTCTTTGTTTTTCCTCATATTACACAATTATGAATACAACAACACATATTATTCAAAAAGTTAATTTCTTTGATTTACCACCAACGGACATCCTTAAGGTTACAGTATCGGGTCGAAGCTTCAAAATCTCGATATTTTTGTCTTATACCAGAGTACACAGTCAAACCTACAAGTTGGGGGAATAAGAAATTATAAAAATTGGTGCATTGTAGTAAAAAAAACATGACTTTTTAAAACTCAAGCCATTCGTGGTGAAGTAGTGCTGATTGCTTTTTGGCCGTTATCCCCGTTTAGTTTTTCACCAAAAAGTGGCTTTTCCCGTTCTGATTTCTCTCTTGTTATTTGATGTACAAACATAAACTGTGGACACAATATTCTAATCATGCAGATCTTCAAAAAGATGCCTCAAATTTTATAAGTTGGGCCCTGTTCGTGAATTATTTATGATTTAGTGGAGAGGGGTCGAGTTTTTGTAGATTTTTTCAATCTTTCAACTTTGCACGACGACAAAATAACTTTTAGGTCCTAACTAAAAAAAACTGAGGCAACCTATTTTTATTCAAATGGTAAAGTTCATTATTCCAAAAAGCAAGTTTGTTTGATGAAAACTGAGAGAGTTATAATTATTAGCGCGTGATTTTTAGGACTATACTTTTCTAAATGACATCAGTTATCTTTAAATAAATGGATTCTAAATTAGAGAAATTTACTTATTTATCTAAATTCCTTGATTCAAGCGCTTTCAGAAAATGTATAGTTTGTATGGATACAAACAAGCAGTGCCCCGCAATTAAGCAAAGTTGTGATACGAACACGTACGCAACTGGGACCCGATACAGTAACTTTAAGAGATACATCCGCTCAATTTAAGATAAGACAAATCGCAGAATAAAAATCACCAAGCTATTTGTAGAAATCTTGCGCCATTTGTGTATGCGCCCTATATTATTGGGTTAATGTGGAAAAGAGCCTGTTTTCATGTTTCACGCTCAGAAGACTGATTTTATAAGGTCAAATTTTCTTTAATTTACCATATATTAAACACAATTTATAAATTCTTGCAGCCAAAATACCTTGGCGATGAACCACAAGAACGTTTTCCCGCTTCCACCCCAATTGCCCCACTCCTACCCCTCTTGGTTAGGGCTTATAATGTCCCATTTATATGATAAACTACTGCCACTTATAAAAGTATGGTGACTCCCCATTGCGAGTTATGAAATAAAAATGGTGAGTGACCATACTTGTTTTTAAACGACTGCATGCAGTTTATCAGACAAATGGGGACTGTGAAGCACTATCCAAGAGAGGGTAGTTATGGGGAAATGGGGTGGGAAGATATTCTTGGGGATCATCTCCAATCCATTTTAACTCTGCTTTGTTTGCTGGAATTGAATAGGTATGGATTGTTAGAGTGGGGGCCAAAAGCATAATTTCCCAGCGGAACATTGGTGGAATAGAGGTACTGGCTAGGAGGTCAAATGTATGTATATCTGTGCTTATGTGATAAAGTTTTTCAATCTTTGTGGGATGCTATGGATAATAACAAACTTCAGGAGTTAAAAAAAACCTGCAGGCTATACTCATCTGAACAGCCAGAAACGTTTCGATCAAGCCATGATTAGACGATGCAGAATCGGCCATACACGATTAACTCACGAGTATTTGCTGAAAAAAGAGCCAGTCCCAAGGTGTATTCCATGCCACGAAGATCTCACGGTGAAACATATTCTTATCGACTGTATAGATTTTAAGATTGCAAGAGATAACTTTTATCGAGCAGCTACTCTGGAAGATCTTTTTAGTCGAGTAAAATAAGTTTGTATTTTAGATTATTTGAGAGAGATCGGTTTGTTGTATATATTTTAATGTATTTACATGTTTTAATGCACTAGTTTACTGAGTTAGTGCAACCAAATTTAGATCTATATCTCAATGGTTAGTGCAACCATATTTAGATCTATATCTCTATGGTTAGTGCAACCATATTTAGATCTATATCTCTATGGTTAGTGCAACCATATTTAGATCTATATCTCTATGGTTAGTGCAACCATATTTAGATCTATATCTCTATGGTTAGTGCAACCATATTTAGATCTATATCTCTATGGTTAGTGCAACCATATTTAGATCTATATCTCTATAAAAATGAAGCGGGCATTCTCTCGCGTCGACTTTATGACAAAAGAGATGATTACAATTTCGATATCGTAAACTATCCCTTTCTGGACAGTAATATTCCAGTGGGACCTGCATATGTCGTATACATATCTCGCTTAGTAGCATTTGCTAGATCCTGTGTTAAATGTGACGATTTTAATCAACCTCACAAAACATTGTTACAGAAACTTATAAAACAGGGCTATTCCACCAAACGCCTCCACTCAAAGTTTCTCAAATTTGGCGATACATATCGCATGCTGATAAAAAAATACGAACGTAGCGTGCAAGATCTATGGCGCTACGTTTCGTAACTTGTGTCTAATTCCGCTTAACCCGGGGCTAGGGGCCGTATGAACCCATGTACTTCAAGATCCTCATGGTACTCATATGAACAGTCACAATCAAAGCGTGACTGAGATACATCATTCTTTAGATGACGACTTTACAACGAATATTATGGATTAAGAATACTGATCAGCGATACGGATTTGATATTTTTGGAACATCATGATGTCTTGCCGGCATCATTGAAAACTGTTGACCGCTTCTCTCTTGCAGGAAACAAGCCTATGTTTATGTATACTATGATTGTCTTTTTGAATTTGGTGCTAATACTGTTACATGGAATATGGAATAGGTCTTTGGATTATGGACGCGGATATTCTCTAATGGACGACGGCTGAATTATGGATGACGGATTAGACGCTTGTTATTTTAACCTGTGTATGCCTGGATTCTGCTGGTGGACAAGTTGTCCCCGAGGCCGGGCCCCTGCACACCCTACACTCATAATGAATACAACCAAAATAAATAATATTAAGACAGACCCGAGAAACCTTAGTGCAGGTTTCTCGACCGAGTCTCTAATAGTTCGAAATGCACTAAGACCTTTTTCAATCCAAATGACAGATATATTTCTGACAGCAAAGCAAGGCCTCGACATCAAACCTTGTAATATTGCGCTTGATGATTGTTTAGCACCGAATTCTACATGTAATCATTTCAAAATTTCTAAGTGTGGACATCGTGGATGTCTCACGTGTCCACTCTTTAATACTTCAGCTTCATTTAGTTCCGCGTTAACTGGTAACTCATATTCTGTTAACTCGTATGTTGATCTCAGTTGTTCTACTACAAACTGTATTTATTTAGTTTCCTGTAAGAAGTGTGGTCAACAGTATGTTGGCAAGACCACCCAAAGACTCCATCTTAGGGTGAACGGTCACGATAATAGTTCGATGATTCACGATCATATCACTTTAAATTACTTAGTGGGTTTAACTAACACACCCAATAGTATACATAGCTTACGTACAGTTCTGTATGCGTTACCTCTGAGAGGTTTAGATCAAATAGCCAGAGATCTACAACAATCTGCGTCTTCAGGAAATATAATATCACCAAAAATCAGTAAAGTATGTCAAGATATAGCGTATTTTCGGTTGTATCGTCCAGTGAACATAATCGAAACATCTCAAGATCGGCTTCTCTTGAAACTCAATTACTTAGATAAAGGACTGGACATCATTAATTTACCTCGAATCCTGAATGACTTTAGGTCGATGAATGTGGAAGTTATCAGTGTTGAAAACTCTGTCCTTACGAAATTTAAAACGGAGAAAACGGCAGAAAACCGAAGACGAGTACATCCGTGCGACTTTATTCATTTTATTGCCTATATTTCCTTACCTTTTAATAGAGTGACAGCTAATACTCAGTAACAAGTCGGCAAATTGTTCATTTCAAATACTTTTTTCTGTCCAAGTCATTAAAAAAGCGAAATCAAAGCGATTTTTTTTTGCACAATTTTTCAGTAAGATTCGCCGACGATTGTCATTTTCACATTCAATTTGTCAGTTTGTGTATTGGAAAACGACCACTCAGAATGCCAAAAACAAGAAAGGAGAAGAAATCGATGTAAACTTGATATTCTGTCTCAGAATAACGAAGTCGGGAGGAAGAAATAAAAATAAATACCGCGAGTGGAGATTTCCACAAAATGTTGTCGAGAAGCCGCTCAGAAAATATAAAATTCTTACAGAAAACCCCTTCAAAATATATGATTCTTTGGTATAGTTGAACTACAGGAGCTCAGTTTATATTTCCATACTGCGGATTTTGATGAAATCAGGGCAAAAAAAAACTTTATTTCTGCATTTATGTCGACCTTCTGGTTTGTTTTGTTTAGCTGCATAAAACAAATAAACCTTACGGTACCAATTTCGCCTCTGTCTTTTTATAAATTAGCAAAAAAAATTATAATAGTACAATACATGTATGTACAGGAAATGACATAGCGGGTTCAGTGTTACTTGTTCATTTGTTTGAGGAGGATCGGGTTTACAGGCAATTAACCACTGATCAAGAAGTACTAGCCCAAATAAACATTATTCAGACATCTGCTGGAGCGATCGCGGAAAGGTGTTAATCCCATGTCTGACTGAGTACAACTTGCAGATGGCATAACTGGCCAAATTTAAACACTCATTTTCATCAGAACTAAAACAATTCTCCATGTTCGCGTTTTCTCTAAATCATAACGTGAAATTTATAGTTGAATAATCCTTAAAAAACGAAAAATCACTATTTTAAAGCTGCATCACCTCTGGCTGGGTCTCTTGAACCCTTAATTGCAAAATTTATTTCGATGTCGATTTGAAAAGGGAGAATTACGCCTGTTAGGGTTAGGGAATTCCTGCTGATAAATGTAGATCAAGTGCAAAGAAGAATATTAGACTTCCTGTCAAACAATAAAATATGTAGCAATTATTATGACTAGGAAGACTTCCTAGTTGTCCACAAAAGTGTACAGGAACGGAAATCCAGTGTTTAAAGCTATAACAGTTATGGGCGTCAATCCGAAATAGAGTATGCAGCCGATGTCCAGACCAAATAGTTGCAATGTTGATGTAAAAGGTAGCATACAAGCACAAGCATAACTCGAGCCAGATTACTTACAAGACAGAATTATCAGCAGTCAGAAATACAGCCGCTCTTCTTCTTATCAACTTGTTATTGCTAACCAGCAATCTTCATCAATTATGAAACGTATGGTCATTTTTTCTATAATACTTGGTACCCCAGTCACGCCCTGACTATTTGATATATTTGACTCTTAACATATTGGTTTCTTAAAATATTGGCAGGTCCTAATGTAAACGTTTCCTGATTTGGAGACAGTCAACAATGTCCTAAACCCGGAACATTTGCAATGGTTTCAAAACAGGAAACATACAGTTCCAAAAGTAGAAACATTTGTATTCTTTTCAAACTGCGAATTTGTTCTCCACATTAATAAAATTGAAATAGCAAATTGCTGGAGGTTTACATTGAAGTAATGCATCACAGAAATTAGAGAACAGAGTGTAGGACAGCGAATATCCACTAATCGCATATTAGGAGAGAGAGAGAGAATTAAGGTTTATTAACGTCGCAATATTTCAGCTATATAGCGACGATCAAACAAAATTCTAAGTAATCAATTCAAAAACTCGGTAAACTAATGCGTTAAAACAGGTACAAACATTAAAATTTGTACAACAAACTAATCTCTCTCAAATAACCTAAAATACAATCCTCTTTCACTCTGCTAAAAAGATCTTCCAGCGTAGATGCTCGATAAAAAGTATCTCTTACAGTCTTAAAATCTATGCAGTCTATGAGAATATGTTTCACCGTGAAATTTTCATGGCAGGGTATACACCTTGGAATCGGCTCCTGTTTTATTAAATATTCATGAGTCAATCGTGTGTGACCGATCCTACATCGTCTAATCATGGCCTGGTCGAAACATTTATGACTGTTCAGGTGAGTATAACCAACCGTTTTTTGAACTCGTGAAGTTTGTTATTATCCATAATATCCCATAAAGATTGAAACAGCTTTCTTACATAAGCGCAGATAGATGGTCTGAAATCGCTGTATGGTATTCCAACAGGGTCAACTTCTTCATCTAGAGCTGCCTTAGCCAATCTATCAGCTTCAGTGTTGCCTTTGATGTCAACGTGACTAGGCACCCAACAAAACACAATATCCATCTGTTGATCAAATCTGGTGTCATATAATTGTAGAATTTCCAAGATGGTGGGATGAGTGGAATTTCCATTTTTAATTGCTTTAAGGCATGACAGTGAATCTTGAGAATATGACATATTTTTTCCTTCTAGTGGATCCAATACCTT
>JAVTVY010047718.1:0-23834 GCA_036873755.1 Hanleya hanleyi | reverse complement strand
TAATCCCAACACAGCAAGGAAGCAACCAGAGATTGCTCAGTTGTATGCCCCGCCTTCCGCTTTAATCTGACACTGCCCCGCCATTGTTCTGTTCTGTATTGGTCTGTGGAGGCCTAATTTGGATAATTATAAAAATTCTGTTTCAGTCACTTTTTTTCGGCATGCCTCGCATAATACATATTCCAAGTATCGACTAACAATTAATAATACAATGTTTTGATGCAAGATGGTCGCCCGGGGCTTTCGCCAAATCCAACATGAATTGCAGGCAAGCACCTAAAAGGTGCGTGGACTCCTCAGCCTGTTTTTATTAGTCAAGTAGGATCAGGACTGCATCTAGAGCCAATTTAGTTCCGGAAAACGTATGGGTGCCAAAAACTCAAATGAAACAAGAAACGAAAGTGTTGTTGTTGTTCAATTTGAAAGGATTTCTGAAGGAAATACTCCTAGAAAAAGCTTCTGGGAGCCTCAATATCGATCCGATTGCATAGGTGGGTACTGAATTTCATGTTAATAAACCTGTTTTGTGATTGATCACAGGCTCTTTGGCGACAGAAATTCACTAAAAATTGGACCCTCAATAATGAATTATGAAAAGGAACTGGGAGTTTGGCATCGGAACCTGCAAAAATCCCTGGATACAGCTCTGCATAGTTTGTGAGTGTTTCTGTACCGCATGCACAGACCTCTAATTAGATGGGGAGCATAATGATATAAGTTGTAAAATCGTTATCTAGAGTATGTATCGCAGTTAAACTTTGATTGTGATCGTTCATATGAACACAATGAGGATCTTGAAATACAGTGAGTGATTGAGTAGGATTTAACGTCGTTTTCAACATCAGCCATATCACGACGGCGCCTACATGTGCCAGAACACGAGAGTGCTCACAGTTCCTATTATCCTGGACACTGATCAGCCCAGCCACTACAGCACCCGGTCACCCATCCAAGTATTGACCGAGCTCAACGTTGCTTAACTTCGGTGATCTGACGAGAACCGGTGTGTCCAACGTGATACGCCGTACCACATAGGTTCATACGGCCCCTAGCCCCGGGTTAAGCGGAATTAGACACAAGTTACAAAAGAACCGCCATAGATCTTGTACGCTATCAGCATTCAATATGTATCGCCAAATTTGAGAAGCTTCGAGTGGAGGCGCTTGATGATATAACCCTGTTTTACAAGTTTCTGCAATAATTTTTTGTGACGTCGATTAAAATCGTCAAATTCAACACAGGGCCCAGCAAATTCTACTAGGCGAGATATGTATACGCCATATGCAGGTGCTGTTATATTACTGTTCAGATTGGGAATTGTAATCATCTCTTTTATCGTAAAGTCGACGAGAGAGAAGCTATAAATGAATCCTATCTATAAGCATAGCTGAGGATTGCCTTTGGTCAAGTAAATACTATTTACACGGTAAATACCATGTGCATTTCTATCAATAGAGATCAATGATTTTAACCAGTCAGCAGCTCGCTTGTGCCGACCACGTGCATCTGGACTGTTAGGTCATCAGTTCGCTCAAACAACTGGAAAGCAGCTTTGAGTTTCCCACCCTTTCCCATCTTTACCATCTTTTTCTAGATTTATTAACTTATTACTTTATTTAGGGTATCAAGTTAACCTATACTTCGCACAAGTTAACTTTTACTATCAATTGTTGGAAACATTCTGTCCTGAAGTTGGTTATATACTGCAAACATACAACTGCAAAATACAAATCTAATACTCGAAGGATTATTATGCACAAATTTACTTTTAATGGGAAAAGCTAAACAGTCCAAAACATCAAGATACATTTTGTTAAGACTGTTCCTGGTACTGTTTACATATAGTTTAGCCGTAGTATATTCTAAAAAAAAGCGAGTTTAGGAATACATAAACATACCTATAATTTATTCAGGAATTTATTAGAAGGCATACGGAATTTATTGTCACTGTTAATGCTGGTCCTGTAAATTACACTGACACACTCATGTTAGTGATTCCAATAATGGCGGTGCCTCATCCTCGATTAATCAGTAGGGATCTGGCACGAGATTTCCCGATGTCGTCACAGCTGCGTTTACAGTCATACATAATTGTAGACAAGTACTATCGTTATTCTTCAGAACCTGCCTTGTTTGAAGATTACTGACACGAGTGGGTTGTAGATACACGGATTAGGACCCACAGGGAATGCGAGATAGTAACGCTGAGAATGACAGACATCAGTCATCAACAATATTTCCGATATGGTTTTCTGTTCCCCTGGTACCAGCGGCGGTGTATCCACCATCCGGAGAAGCAGTGAAAACAACCCTGTCCACCTCCGGATTCTCACGACGTTGACGCTTCCTGAAAATGATTGCGGTATGCTTAAGTAGAAGGCCGACACCTCTCTTACCAACATAGACTATCATTAATTTTTTTAACATTAGCACTGATATACGCAGCGCAGAAAATGAAATAGAAATTAGGGTCGCATTATCAGCTTACGCTATGGATGTTCATCAACGTGGGGTACCCCTCGTCTCGGATTAACACAGAAATGGCAGGGAAATTCGGAAAAAGAACCACAAACACAAAACAAAATGATTTTTAGATATAATTTAACCAGCTGACACGCAAATCATCCTGTTTCATCTTTAACCCTATCTGGCCTGGGCTTTTTGGGGCGTATCCTGGATTTAGGGGGGGGGGGGCGCCCTTAATTATTTTTCTTATCTCTTGAGCTAGGGAGCTGAAACTTACCACAATATACCCTTGGGTCAAGATCTACCAGAAAATGTAATGAAATCAAAGATGGCCGCTTTGATGACGTCACAGTGACGTCATTTTCAAAATCGGCATTTTTGGTCGATTTTTCGGTCGGATTTTCCGAATTTTTTATTCATGCAATTTCTCCGCAAAAACTGCATGATAAATTAGTAAATATTAATGTAATGTGAAATTTAAATTAGGATATATATCAGTGGAACATAGGTGAGATATCATGGATTGCTGTTGTGAACAGATTATGTTCGGTTCTCTATCAGAAATCCACCTCGTGCCACAGAGAACAATAATGCGAATCGTACAATGTGTCTTTATCTGTACAGGTTAGGATAAACTAATATGACCGATGACAAACATATTGACAACTGCAAAACATTCTCATGAGTATTCTCTCTATTGAAGAATGCTGCACGTGCAATGCTCTGGGTACAAATGTGCTGAGCAATGAAGTTCAAATATCAGACCTTACCGTTTACGGACCATCGCTACCGCAAGAACAACGACGACCGCAATGAAGACAAGAACCCCTGCCGTGATGGCAATTATGATGCCAGCAGAGAGTTTAACGCCGGCCCCTGAATCCAGCTCGTCAACACCTATTGTATAGGGAAATAAATATGCAGATTAAAATAAAATACAGCTACTGGAGAGAAAGAAGTCGCAAACAGTGTTAACAATCACTCAAAGAATATAAAATATAAAGAATATAAGAATATATATTGCCTGGAGATATATTGTAAACTCGAATTTGAAGTCGTTCAACTCGCACCATGTGAATGTAATACAATGCAAGCATTCATATTGTTGCACGTCTGTAGTGAAGAGAGCGCATTTATATTCGCTGCATTTTCCCTGGGCAAACACGCGTTTCGTTCTAGATGTTTAAGATGGTTATTCAATATTTCCTTATACCTTATTGGTTACCAGGGAAACCAGTTAACAACAACAAAAGTGCAAAATCAGAATTTGCATACCTCGCGACGTAAAATCTATTATCGACGACGAGCGTTATGATTGCTATGAACGCTATGTTGTAGAAATATAGTCAGCATAAGGAAAACTTGGCCTTCGTGATAACAATTGTCAATAATACCGAACAATAATTCATTACAGTATAGTGTTACAATAGTGCAGGCGATATAATGCGAATTCCATAATTGGCTATATACGTTTCACAGATATACCCAAAATATAGAGAGCTGTACCCATGATAGCAAATGTCAAAATCAGAATCGTCATACCCGATGTAAGTTCCATACCGCTATCTATTTTCGTTGTGGAGTACAACTAAAATGAAGAAAACTGGGCGTTTCATAATAATTTGCTACAGCATTATAATATTAGAAGTGATGTGAATCAAGTTGCATACATTTAGCTACATTTGTTATAGAGATATAAACAAAATAAAGCAAAGAGCGCCATCTACTGGCGTTTCCATTGTAAGGGATGTGGCAATATTGTGTGAGAACTCAACTTCCTATGATGAGGATTGAGATATCGCGATTCATTAATTTTCGAGGCGATCAGATTGGAGATTCGAACAAGATGATCTTTGAGGCGTTTTAGGTCCATTCATAATGGCCGTTTCAATATTCCACGATTTTGGTTGGTCCGTGGCGGCCATTCTGGATTGACCCGTGGTATTTTGGACCAAGTATCATATATGTCCCGTTTCAAAGATTTTTGATTAGTCGTTTCTTCTGAGAGGATGTTTACGAGATGAGGTCAATCCAAGATGGCGACAGGAAATTTTGACCAATCCGCTTCTTAGAATGCGGGCGCCGTCCCATCATAGTACTGCGGCAAATATATGCCATTTATGTGGTGAATCCGTCCGGTAATGTTTAAGATTTCAGCGCTGACAGACGAAAGGGATGGACGGACACTCAAGAACATAGGAAGGCAACAACTGTGGCGAGGGTTAATACTATAAGTCTGATTATATGATGTTCCCAGTTAGTGCGATTTCGCGAGGGATGCTCGCGAGTTGTTTTCGTTGACTCTCCGCAAGCAAACAGCTTGATTACGAAGATATCCCGAGGGGGTTTCAACTTTATTTTCATGTGGTTTGTTATATTCTTCTTCTAAGGGACGATCGAACATAAAGGATAATCATTACAGTGAGAGAAGTTTTTGGATAACAATTAAGAATGCAAACGTTCATTCCAACTCAATAATGACCAGAGAAATCCACTCTTATGGGTCTCTTCATCGACAGCCATCTGGGAACAAAATATCAATTGTCTCATAAATTATTCACTTTGATAATTCAGACGTTTACCTGGTGAGCAAATCATAATCAGAGAGATTCTCCAGTGTCCACTGTCGAGACAAAGTACCGATGATTGGTTGTCGGAGCTGAGTTTGTAGCCTTTGGTACACGTCACTGGGCAGTGACTTCCTGGAAGTCGTGTACATTTGTCAGAGAGCTGGCCATTCGGAACGACAACAGGACACCTTACTGTATGGAACAAAAAGAATAAAATTTCAAAGCGTGTGTATGATGTCGGTGGGAAATCTCATCACAACGTAAGCGACTGTCTGGAAACATAAGTTTCAAAGTGCCTGGGACCATCACTTCCAAAGATTCTGCACAGACCCTGAAACCGGCAGTTCCACAGACCCTGAAACCGGCAATTCCACAGACCCCGAGACTGTCAGTTCCACGTACCCTGGGAATGTATTCCACGGTGACTACAATAAGAAGACAAACAGCTAGCCAAACACTAATACACTAAAATATTACACCTGATCAACAGAAGCTTTCGAACAGACATGATAAATTTCCGCGTCCATCACTGCAACATTGTTTCCAAATGCTGCCAGGTAATTGGAAGCTACAGTACGTCGACTAACTCCAACTAGATCAAGTTCACAGATGCCTGCCCCATATCAATACAGAATTTCTTAGCATCTTCTACCGACATCTATTCCAAATAGGTCTTAACCACTTTTCGTATCCCGCACGCGAATTGCGCAAGAACTGAAGCTTGAAATACTCTACGAAGTACGCGAACAATCTTTCGGAAACCCTTACTGCGAAAAATTCCCAGTTAGATAATGTTACATGAAACCATGTCGACTCTCTAAGCACTGAATTTTGTTCTGCTATCACAGTTTTCCGTGTCTATCAACTCCAGAAGAAAGTACGCTGAAATGCCAACTGAAAGTCAATGAAAGTGTACTTTCAAATCACTTGGAACATTCAAACAGAATACTAAACGAGAAATCCTGAAGGATCTTGGCGCCCACCATTGTCCGATAATTGTAAGCTAATGACTAGAGGATCTTTTTGTCCATTGTTTCTAAGAACAAACTATTGATTTGTAACTTAGTTTACAGAATTTCGAATCTGAGCGAAAAAGATCGAAAATGGGACACTGAAAAACACGAAGATATAATCTAAGTTTCAGGAGTTTCAAGATTTCTAGAAACTGTACTTATGTCGGTTGTTATAGTACAAGACTACAAGTTAGTCTGAAAGTGAATGTACATGTACGAAGGATCCTCCGCCTTCGTTTTGTAGTATTTTTTTTATTTATTTTTTTGCACGTGTCATCATTGGGTACTGGAAGTGAAGACCAATCTCTTTGACACTTTGGTATGAGCTATGAAACATACTTAAGATTTTATAATTAGGAATGAATGCTAATTCTGTTCTGTTTACTGGGCTAGTTTGAGATATCACTTTTAAGATACCATACTCGAAAATAGTAAGATGGTACAATACTTAATACTGAAGGGATCCGGTCCGCGCAGTAATGTTGAAACTTTGAAAGTGCCTGAATCCTGATTATCTCCCTTGGCTCGAAACATGCAGTAGTCTACAGTTGTCGAGATGTGACGTTGAGTCACAAGAGTGACGTCCCTTCATGTAGCCGACCCGCCGGCAGACGAAAGGGTGGGGCAGTTCACTTGCTACTGCATGGACTAAAGAAAACTGATTTAAAATTTGAAGAAATACCTTTCAATTCCGAATTATTTGAAATTTCTGATATGGAAGGTGAGTCAATATATAGAATATGCCCCACCGTTTGATCCCCCGACTCTTGCGATGCAACGTTACAACTCGAGAATACCATATTAATTTGAAGCGTAACTTGGATTTTCGAATCTGGCCAAAAAAAGGTATCTTGCATGTGGCCCCATGTGGGACCTGTGTACCAAATTTCAGAAAGATCCATGAAATATTTCCTGAGAATTCACGATAACAATGTTTCAAGGGAAAAATCAAGATGGCTGCCATGCGGCCATATTGGAATTTCGATTCGGACCAGAAAAGGTATCTTGCACAACTAGACAACAAGGAGAAACTGTGTACCAAATTTAACAAAGACCCATGCAGTGGCTCCTGAGAAATGACGACAACAAATCTTCATGGGGAAATCCATGGTGGCTGCCTGGTGGCCATACTAGAGTTTCAAATCGGACCAGAAAAAGTATCTTGCACAACTAGACCCCAAAGGGAACCTGTGTACCAAATTTGAGAAAGACCCATGCAGTAATTCCTGAGAAATCGCGATAACAAGGTTTCATGGGGAAATCCAAGACGGCTGCCTGGTAGCCATGTCGGATTTTCGTAAGGGACCAGAAAAGGTATCTTGCACAACTAGACCCCAAGGGGAACCTGTGTACCAAATTTGAGAAAGATCCATGCAGTAGTTCCTGAGAAATCGCGTTAACAAGGTTTCATGGGGAAATCCAAGATGGCTGCCTGGTGGCCATATTGGATTTTCGAATCGGCCCAGAAAAGGTATCTTGCACAACTAGACCCCAAGGGGAACCTGTGTACCAAATTTGAGAAAGATCCATGCAGTAGTTCCTGAGAAATCGCGATAACAAGGTTTCATGGGGAAATCCAAGATGGCTGCCTGGTGGCTATATTGGATTTTCGAATCGAACCAGAAAAGGAATCTTGCACAAATATACCCCAAGGGGAACCTGTGTACCAAATTTGAAAGATCCATGCAGTAGTTCCTGAGAAATCGCGATAACAATGTTTCAGGGGGGAAATCCAAGATGGCTGGCTTGTGGCCATATTGGATATTTGATTCGGCCCAGAAAAGGTATCTTGCACAACTAGACCCCAAGGGAACCTGTGTACCAAATTTCAGAAAGATCCATGCAGTTGTTCCTGAGAAATCGCGATAACAAGGTTTCATGGGGAAATCCAAGATGGCTGCCTGGTGGCCATATTGGATTTTCGAATCGAACCAGTAAAGGTATCCTGCAAAACTAGACCCCAAGGGGAACCTGTGTACCAAATCTGAGAAAGATCCATGCAGTAATTCCTGAGAAATCGCGATAACAAGGTTTCATGGGGAAATCCAAGATGGCTGCCTTGTGGCCATATTGGATATTTGATTCGGACCGAAAAAGGTTTCATGCACAAATAGACCCTAAGGGGAACCTGTGTACCAAATTTGAGAAATATCCATGCAGTACTTGCTGAGAAATGACGATAACAAGGTTTCATGGGGAAATCCAAGATGGCTGCCTGGTGGCCATATTGGATTTTCAAATCGGAACAGAAAAGGTATCTTGCACAAATACACCCCAAGGGGAACCTGTGTACCAAATTTGAGAAAGATCCATGCAGTAGTTCCTGAGAAATCGCGATAACAAGGTTTCATGAGGAAATCCAAGATGGCTGCCTTGTGGCCATATTGGATATTTGATTCGGACCAGAAAAGGTATCTTGCACAACTAGACCCAAAGGGGAACCTGTGTACCAAATTTGAGAAAGATCCATGCAGTAGTTCCTGAGATATCGCGATAACAAGGTTTCATGGGGAAATCCAAGATGGCTGCCTTGTGTCCATATTGGATATTGGATTCGGACCAGAAAAGGTATCTTGCACAACTAGACCCAAAGGGAACCCGTGTACCAAATTTCAGAAAGATCCATGCAGTTCTTCCTGAGAAATCGCGATAACAAGGTTTCATGGGGAAATCCAAGATGGCTGCCTGATGGCCATATTGGATTTTCGAATCGAACCAGTAAAGGTATCTTGCAAAACTAGACCCCAAGGGGAACCTGAGTACCAAATTTGAGAAAGATCCAGGGAGTAGTTCCTGAGAAATCGCGATAACAAGGTTTCATGGGGAAATCCAAGATGGCTGCCTTGTGGCCATATTGGATATTTGATTCGGACCGAAAAAAGGTTTCTTGCACAAATAGACCCTAAGGGGAACCTGTGTACCAAATTTGAGAAAGATCCATGCAGTACTTCCTGAGAAATGACGATAACAAGGTTTCATGGGGAAATCCAAGATGGCTGCCTTGTGGCCATATTGGATATTTTATTTGGACCAGAAACGGAATCATGCAAAACTAGACCACAAGGGGAACCTGTGTACCAAATTTGAGAAAGATCCATGCAGTACTTGCTGAGAAATCGAGATAACAAGGTTTCATGGGGAAATCCAAGATGGCTGACTTGTGGCCATAGTGAATTTTCGATTCGGACCAGAAAAGGTATCTTGCACAAGTAGACCCCACAAGTAGACTGTGTACCAAATTTCAGAAAGATCCATGCAGTAGTTCCTGAGAAATCGCGATAACAAGGTTTCATGGGGAAATCCAAGATGGCTGCCTGGTGGCCATATTGGATTTTCAAATCGGACCAGAAAAGGTATCTTGCACAACTAGACCCCAAGGGAACCTGTGTACCAAATTTGAGAAAGATCCATGCTGTACTTCCTGAGAAATGACGATAACAATTTTTCATGAGAAATCCAAGAAGGCTGACTTGTGGCCATATTGAATATTTGATTCGGACAGGAAAAGGTATCTTGCACAAATAGGCCCTAAGGGGAACCTGTGCACCAAATTTGAGAAAGATCCATGCAGTACTTCCTGAGAAATGACGATAACAATGTTTCATAGGGAAATCCAAGATGGCTGCCTGGTGGCTATATTGGATTTTCAAATCGGACCAGAAAAGGTATCTTGCACAACTAGACCCCAAGGGAACCTGTGTACCAAATTTGAGAAAGATCCATGCAGTAGTTCCTGAGAAATCGCGATAACAAGGTTTCATGGGGAAATCCAAGATGGCTGCCTGGTGGTACCAAATTTGAGGAAGATCCATGAAGTAGTTCCTGAGAAATCTCGATAACCAAGTTTCATGGGGAAATCCCAGATGGCTGCCTGGTGGCCATAGTGAATTTTCGATTGGGACCAGAAAAGGTATCTTGCACAACTAGACCCCAAGAGAAACCTGTGTACCAAATTTCAGAAAGATCCATGCAGTAGTTCCTGAGAAATCGCGATAACAAGGTTTCATGGGGAAATCCAAGATGGCTACCTGGTGGCCATATTGGATTTTCAAATCGGACCAAAAAAAGGTATCTTGCACAACTAGACCCCAAGGGAACTTGTGTCCCAAATTTGAGAAAGATCCATGCAGTAGTTCCTGAGAAATCGCGATAACAAGGTTTCATGGGGAAATCCAAGATGGCTGCCTTGTGGCCATATTGGATATTCGAATCGGACCAGAAAAGGTATCTTGCACAAATAGACCCCAAGGGAAACCTGTGTACCAAATTTGAGAAAGATCCATGAAGTAGTTCCTGAGAAATCGCGATAACAAGGTTTCATGGGGAAATCCAAGATGGCTGCCTTGTGGCCATATTGGATATTTGATTCGGACCGAAAAAGGTTTCTTGCACAAATAGACCTAAGGGGAACCTGTGTACCAAATTTGAGAAAGATCCATGCAGTACTTCCTGAGAAATGACGATAACAAGGTTTCATGGGGAAATCCAAGATGGCTGCCTGGTGGCCATATTGGATTTTCAAATCGGACCAGAAAAGGTATCTTGCACAAATATACCCCAAGGGGAACCTGTGTACCAAATTTAAGAAAGATCCCTGCAGTAGTTCCTGAGAAATCTCGATAACAAGGTTTCATGGGGAAATCCAAGATGGCTGCCTTGTGGCCATATTGGATATTTGATTTGGACCAGAAAAGTTATCTTGCACAACTAGACCCCAAGGGAACCTGTGTATCAAATTTCAGAAAGATCCATGCAGTTGTTCCTGAGAAATCGCGATAACAAGGTTTCATGGCGAAATCCAAGATGGCTGCCTGGTGGCCATATTGGATTTTCGAATCGAACCAGTAAAGGTATCTTGCAAAACTAGACCCCAAGGGGAACCTGTGTACCAAATTTGAGAAAGATCCATGCAGCAGTTCCTGAGAAATCGCGATAACAAGATTTCATGGGGAAATCCAAGATGGCTGCCTTGTGGCCATATTGAATATTTGATTCGGACTGGAAAACGTATCTTGCACAAATAGGCCCTAAGGGGAACCTGTGTACCAAATTTGAGAAAGATCCATGCAGTACTTCCTGAGAAATGACGATAACAATGTTTCATAGGGAAATCCAAGATGGCTGCCTGGTGGCTATATTGGATTTTCAAATCGGACCAGAAAAGGTATCTTGCACAACTAGACCCCAAGGGAACCTGTGTACCAAATTTGAGAAAGATCCATGCAGTACTTCCTGAGAAATGACGATAACAATTTTTCATGAGAAATCCAAGATGGCTGCCTGGTGAGCATACTGGATTTTCGAATCGAATCAGTAAAGGTATCTTGCAAAACTAGACCCCAAGGGGAACCGGTGTACCAAATTTAAGAAAGATCCATGCAGTAGTTCCTGAGAAATCGCGATAACAAGGTTTCATGGGGAAATCCAAGATGGCTGCCTGGTGGCCATATTGGATTTTCGAATCGACCCAAAAAAGGTATCTTGCACAACTAGATCCCAAGGGGGACCTGTGTACCAAATTTGAGAAAGATCCATGCAGCAGTTCCTGAGAAATCGCGATAAGGTTTCATGGGGAAATCAAAGATGGCTGCCTGGTGGCCATACTGGATTTTCGAATCGAACCAGAAAAGGTATCTTGCACAAATGTACCCCAAGGGGAACCTGTGTACCAAATTTGAGGAAGATCCATGCAGTAGTTCCTGAGAAATCTCGATAACCAGGTTTCATGGGGAAATCCAAGATGGCTGCCTGGTGGCCATAGTGAATTTTCGATTCGGACCAGAAAAGGTATCTTGCACAACTAGACCCCAAGGGAAACCTGTGTACCAAATTTCAGAAAGATCCATGCAGTAGTTCCTGAGAAATCGCGATAACAAGGTTTCATGGGGAAATCCAAGATGGCTGCCTGGTGGCCATATTGGATTTTCGAATCGGATCAAAAAAGGTATCTTGCACAACTAGACCCCAAGGGGAACCTGTGTACCAAATTTGAGAAAGACCCATAAAGGAGTTCCTTAGAAATCGCGATAACAAGAATTGTTTACGGACGGACTGACGACGAACGAACGGACGACGGACCACGCACGAAAAGCGATTTGAACAGCCCACACTGATGGTGGGCTAAAAATATCACTTCCCCTTAGTGGGCATCCATCATGCGGACGTACATGAGGCAACAATAAACAAGATTATTTGCGGACATTCAATAGCCGACGTTCGTCATTGAAGATTTCTGCGTCCATAGTCAAAAAAACTATATGTGTACAACACTTAAGCACAACACCGAAGTAGACATCTGAATAATCTATATTTAATCTCAAGCTGGTTTCATGCAGCACGGGGACACGTAATCAACAGTTTTAGCTGCTGTCGACAAGGCATGATGCTTGTATCTTAAAACACCCTTGTGACGTCACTCTATTGTCCCAACGCTCCACTATTTTTAAGGAATGGAGAGTTGCTCGAACGTTGTACGGAATGGAGAGTTAAGGTAGCTAGAGCCTGCACCAGTTTCAAGAGAAACACACGCAATACACTATCCAGTATATTTACTAATGTTGTGATAACGAATATATACGACATAACTAAGCTATGAGGGAATTAGTGTAATATGAGCGAGTCCCACGACTCGTGTTCCTCTATGGTAGTGTGCTTGTAAAACGTTTATATACATGGCAGATAAACAGGTCACTTTAGTGATGGGATGAGCCATTTGCATATTACGCGTTGAGAGTACTCCAATACCGTCTATGGGTTTAAACGTGTCTTCCGCGTTGCTCTACGAAAGTGCCGAAACCTGATGACAATTTGTACCAGTTCTATGTTGTGATGCGATGTACATCCATGAACAATCAGATGGCCGGTTGGCATCATAACACAGTTAAATTACCCCCATCACCTCCCTCATGTAACACGACATCAATTTAATTGTTCGCACGAGATCTCGGATCTGGAACAGCCGGAAGAGCAAACTTCAATATAGTCTCCACTTTTCAGATCTACCTGCAGTACTGTTGAAATGTGGAGCCGTTGCCATGGAAACGAGCTCCAAAAAAGTCATGTTATATTGACCATTTTCCTCACTATTGGAACACTTGATAATATGGATAACATAGATTCTTGGATGCAAAGGTTCAAATGATGATCCAAGCGCGAAACTTGACATGGATAGTTTTATTAGGACGCTTTTTCTAGAAATTAATGTTAGCTAACTAAAATCCAAGATGGCGGCTATTTTCCAAGATGGCCGCCGAAGGACCCTGCTGATACCTGATTTTGTCAGAAAAGTGATGAAATTTTACGATTGGAATTATTTTGACCTTCACGTATATACATGTACTTTTAGAGAGGGGAAAGCAGATTTTGGTATCTTTGTGTACTTCCAGATATATGTTCTAACATTCCTGAATCTGATGATGTCACTATTGAAGCGTTGTGCCATGATGTGACCAATTCGAGTTTGCAGTGTGTTATCATTAACTGGAGTTTTTGCATTAGTGATCCCATTTGATTGAGGTTATGTCTTAGTTACGCATTATTATGTCTATATAATGTCCTTTACTAAAAGATTATTTCCATAATTTGATGCATGAGTAGGCTTATCTTGGAACAATACTTCACCTTAAGTTGTGTTTCGGCCTAATCTGAGCTACCTGTTGGCCATTTTGGAATTTCAACAATCTTTACTTATTAGGGTTAATATAAATAAATGGGCTGTTCCTGTCTGTTGGTTATTAGCAGAATGTTCCGAACTGACAAGGCGTTTATTTGGGATCAATTTGCTCACACTATTCACTGTACCCCCGAAGAACGTTGTACGGATTTAATTATTCAGTGTGCCCAAATAGGACACATGTCGGAAACTGGACCTGGGATAATTTCATCTGGGTAATTAATCCCATGGAGTATTGTAACGCTGGATCATGAGAAATGTCATATTCATTGGGCTAACATTGTGTTTGCCACCAAACATCAAGGAGAATGTTCAATTGGGCTTGATTTTCCACTATGCCCAATTGGAACCCACATCGAAAACTGGACCCAGGATAATGCCGCCTAAGTATTTTTCCTGAGAATTATATTCCCGCCCTGAAAATTAGTGCAATTGCCTACTGGGTCCCAGGGAATGTTCTGTTGGATTTATTTTCTCTTTCACATATTAATGCCGCTGTTACAGAGGAAGCGGGCATAATCGATCACACGACATTCTCAGACCTGCCAAGTCTCACGGATTGGCCTGGAGTCTCGAGATATTTAGAGAGGCCTCCCGGTCTCATGGTAGCGCTTGCAAATCTCACGGTAAAACAGAATTTATTCTCTCAAAATCAGACATTGGGCAAATTATGATTTTATTTATGATAAAACATAGATGCGAAGTGTCCGATGAAACATTTTTAGCTCTTAGCTCGCAGTTTGTCCCAGAATCGACGAGGTCCGTGTACTGTGGTCCATATCTTCGGGCGAATAATAGTAGTTGGGGCGCGTAATTGTAGCCATGGGCGACTACTCATAGTCTTGCCTATTGGGGGTATCATTATATCAGGCCTGAAATCCAAAGAACTAATTTTCTCATTAAAATTGCTGTAATTCAGAAATTTGTCTGCTTTTTTCATGAAAGTGTGTTAATCTCTGATGTCATTTTATTGCCTCAAAATGCCCCAAATGCATTTCTGAGCATCTGTAGAGCTCTAGCGGCTGGGGCCCTACGCGGGCCCCACACCCCACGCCTAGGGCGAACGCTCGCGCTTTGCGCTCGCATAGACTCAAGATATTTAATCAGTCCAACTTGGCAGCTCTGCATTCTGAAATGCCTCCTCCAGAAGGGACTGAAAGTAACGTTAATGATAAATACTACAGGTCATTGTACAGGAAATTACATACATATCTCCAGCGAGACTGGTTTGAACTTGAATGGGACAGTTCTGGACAGGAAACCGGCATGTAAGACTATCGAATTATCGAATGTCTCATCAAGCTCATATAGGTAATACACTAGTAGTAGGGAAAGGACCAATCTGGTCGCATTGAGGCTCTTTTGTGTGAGGCTGATGACGTCATGGATAATGGCACTTCCTGTGCGAGGTCACGTCCGGATCAAAGGTCAAAGAGCACTTCCGGTTACATGCTCTCCGAAGTTGACGTGGCTTCCGTTGTCAATTGATGCATGCGCAGTCGGTCAGTAGCAGACAAAGGGCATTTGGGGGACGTTTTGGGGTCGAGGTGGGCCATCCTTGGTTTAAATGGGTCGTGTGAGGTCATATTGAAGGGCTCATGCGGTAGCGTCCGATTGAGGTGTCTTGTAATGGAACTGCCATCAATCTACGCATGCGCAGGGATACCAGAATCATGTTTCCCCTGGACAGAAACATATAAATGAACACCAAAATGAATCAAATCGCAAAATTTCATCACTTTCTCTGGCTAAATAAGGTATTACTAGGGTCAAATGGCGGCCATCTTGGAAAATAGCCGCCATCTTGGATTTCAGTTGACTAACAATATTTCATGGAAATGCGTCCTACTTAGAATATCCATGCCAAGTTTCGTGCTTGTTTCGTCATTTAAACACTTGCATTCAGGAATCTATATTATCCGTATTACAAAGTGTTCCATTAGTGACGAAAATGGCAAATCTAACACGACCTATTTAGACCTCGTTTCCATGGCAACGGCACCACATTTTGGCAGTACTGCAGGTAGATTTGAAAAGCAGAGACCATCAGCTTTAAAATGATGTATAATCCATGTGTGTGTAGGGTGGGTGCATTAAGCCGTCTCTGGAGTAGTCCAATAAAATGGATCGTTCAGGCTCTTGTTTAATATGCTGGAGTTATTGGGAGCCAGAACTCTGGCTCCCAATAACTCCAGCATATTAAACAAGAGCCTGAACGATCCATTTTATTGGACTATCTCTGGAGGTGCCCTGACCGCTCGCCTAATAGTCTTTATCAAGACAGACACAGTTAGTAGTATAGTAAATCAGTTACCTGGACTTTGGTGATATACTTGTACAACTGAATCCAATGTTATGAATAGCCACATTCAGAGATCACAAATATGGCAAGTAACACAGTGTATACCACCGATATAAAAGTAAAATCCGGGGTAAAAATTCACTTCAGTCTCTCTCTCTCTCTGGACACAAACACCACACATTCGTACAGCACTGCTGATTTACTATAAACTGCCCGATCAACGCCGTGTCGAGAGGCATGACTAATCGAGATCGAATCACACCAGGTTGGAAACGACTAATCTATCGATCTTCAACCATAAACAGTTCGAGTTACTATCATCTGCACAGTGTCCTGCATGTAAGACCAAGCGCACCAGGGAGAATCAGCGAGCGTAATTCAGAGTTCATCATTTATAATGTTAACTTCGTGTCGTCTTAAATGACACACGACAACTTCAAGCCTTGTAGCACATGTACTGCTTTGACAGTTAAACTAGTATCGGCGTTAAAACCATGGCCTTTGTGAGTGGGTGAGTTTTAAGTAGCGGAATGTCGGCAACGATTTGGTGTAAGACTCACGAAATATAATTGACAAAGGATCTGCTGCAAGTTGTATTGTCAGTCTTTTGTCCAGGATATTACCTTTTCAATGGGAGGTCTTACACCAAAGCCTTGCCGGAATGTCCTCGTAACTCTCCATTCCTTAAAAATAATGGGCCTCGGCTCCATTATTTTTAAGGAATGGAGAGTTACTCGGACATTCCCCTCTACGTCATATCCATACATCTGACCTGTAGTTTTGGAGGGTATAGGGTGCTTCAAGTTTTATATTTCCCTACCTCCGTCACACCTTAAACCATCCGCCAGGAGTTGGCTACCATCTTGACATGCACACGTCCTTCCCGAAGGTGTCGGTAAGCATAATCCGCTGCAGCCACCATTGATCTGGGCGCACGCTTTACTAACTGCATGAACGACAAGAAACTCAGGAAATTATACCCTAGGACCAATCTCTACCAGGAAATATTACAAAGTTCCAGATGACCGCTCTGATTACGACACATTGACGTCATTTTCCCAGAATATATTATTTGGTCGATTTTTCGGTCGGTTATTTATGAAATTTCGCCGTGAAAGCTGCATGATAAATTAGTAGATAATAATTTGACGTGAAATAAAATAGCTTTTATCCTCTTTTATATGCAGAAAAGCAAACCTGACGAAAAATGAATAAAGCATCACTTTTCAGGCAACTCCATATGGGAGTAATTTTGAATTTACCCATGATCCAATGCTCGACGGGTTATACAAATATGCTCAAACTCACCCCCAATATGCTAAACTACAAAGTTTCGGAGTATCCGCTTTCAATTTTGTGTCGATCCGGAGATACGATATAAATGCCTGGTATCGCTAACATGAACTTTCTCCATACATCCATATCCACGCCTCATAATCATTTCACTTGATGTATTTGGCCTGATTAACAGCATTTGAATGTTGCATAATCTTAAGTTGGCTGATTGATTCAGATAACAACAGAAGATATAATTCTAAAAAAACTCAATCTGATAACGTAAGGCAGTCTGATAACGTAAGGCAGGAAAAGTTCTACCATCAAGCAGAAAGTTCACAGTAAAGTAACTTACCTGAACTATTTGAAAAGCTGCTAAACGCAAATAAATCATTCAAGTCCCCAAATTTAGAAGATTCCACCAAATATCCGAGCGGCTTTCCGTCCAGTTTGTTAGCAACTTTGATACCCCTAAAATGAATGAACATTTTTTGCAGTGATATAATGTTGAAAAGACGGTAACGATTGCTAGCGTGAAGTGAGTAGGAGTATGCTTTTCAGATTTCGTTCGTCGTCCAGAAAGCAATTCAGAACAACAAAAGAGAAATAGGAAAAAATGTACAGCACAAAGTCCAAAAATGCATAAAATGAAAATGAAAAAAATAAAAAATTTCCTGCAAGAGAGAAGCAGTGCACAGTTTTCCATGGGGACAGTAAGACAGCATGAAGTTCTTTAAAAAAAATGTACCGCTGAAATTCAAAAGTTCAAGATGCTTATATTACCATGTCCTCTTGAAATCGGAAAACTAGACAAGCCACACAGCTAGAAAAAAGATGATGGCCCATCACCCTTTAATGGTGATCAGACCTGGCCATCACCTTTAAAAGGTTATGAGTTCAGAGCCATCACCTTTAAATGGTGACGGCCATCACATTTTAAGGATGATGATTGTGCCTCATCACCCTAAAAAGGTGATGACCTAAATTTACAATCATTGCTCATCACTCTTCAGATGTGATGGCCATCATTTTTAAAGGTGATCATAAAAAGGGTGATGGCTCTAACTCATCACCATTTCGGGGTGACAGTTATCACCTTTTTGTTGTCTGTGCAAGACGTAGTATTTCTGACATTGGTGTTCGCCAGGGTAGGAGCCACCATGAAAGTGGCGAGTGGAATATTACCTTATATTCCGTCCCGTATAGTAGAGACGATCTCCATATATGGCAATGCCTGTCAAAGCAGCATCTTTGTCTGTGAGGAGTTTATGTCGATCTTCTCCGATCAGAGAACAACTTTCTATGATGTTGAACAGGTTGTCAGTCCAGTATAGCTTGTCAGCTATATAGGGAAATGAAAATGTCTCATATTAAAAATTGTTTGATATGGTGGTTATATTGGGTTATGCACTGATCACTATAAAACACTAAAGCTGCATGTTCTGGGGAAGTGTTCGGCAGGATATGCTAATGAGCCGCCAATCTAGCCCCAGAACTCACTTTTGCTGCGAAAACTGACCTCTGGCCTAAGTAGTAGTGTCCCGTGAAATTGAGTCAACTTGACCTACTTTTTTGTTCCCCCCGGTGGAGGATTGGGGAGGAACTTGATCACGTGATCAAGGCATGTCTAGATGGTGGGAGTGGGTCAAAATGGCGGCTGTGGGAGTGGGACAAAATAGCGGCTGATGTGAGAGTGGGTTCAAAATGGCGGCTGATGTGGGAGTGGGACAAAATGGCGGCTGATGTGGGAGTGGGACAAATTGGCGGCTGATGTGGGAGTGGGTTCAAAATGGCGGCTGATGTGGGAGTGGGACAAAATGGCGGCTGATGTGGGAGTGGGACAAAATGGCGGCTGATGTGGGATGGGACAAAATGGCGGCTGATGTGGGAGTGGGACAAAATGGCGGCTGATGTGGTGTAGTGTAAGGTGAAATTGAGTCATATTGACCTACTTTTTTGTTCCCCCCGGGCCGTATTTGGGGCGTAACTTGATCACGTGATCAAGGCATGTATAGATGGTGGGAGTGGGTCAAAATGGCGGCTGTGGGAGTGGGACAAAATGGCGGCTGGTATGGGAGTGGGACAAAATGGCGGCTGATGTGGGAGTGGGACAAAATGGCGGCTGATGTGGGAGTGGGTTCAAAATGGCGGCTGATGTGGGAGTGGGTTCAAAATGGTGGCTGATGTGGGAGTGGGACAAAATGGCGGCTGATGTGGGAGTGGGTTCAAAATGGCGGCTGATGTGGGAGTGGGACAAAATGGCGGCTGATGTGGGAGTGGGACAAAATGGCGGCTGATGTGGGAGTGGGACAAAATGGCGGCTGATGTGGGAGTGGGACAAAATGGCGGCCTGTGGGTGGTGGTGGGTTCAAAATGGCGGCTGTGTGGTGGTGGTGGTGGTCAAAATGGCGGATTGTAGAAAAATCCGGGAAAATACCTATATGGGGTATGGGGGTATATAGGTCGCCGTGCTTAACAGGGCTGGCCTATCAATAGAGTTATCTCCCCCTAGTTCCAGGATGGGTGTATGTAAAATTTTTCCTGAAAAAATACGGAATACGGACTTTATTCTAAATTACGGGAAAATGCCTATATGCGCTTTGGGGGGTATAGCACCATCCTGGGAAACCTACTTCTCGATATTTGCGGTATAGGTTGTGGGGTCTCGTTTTCTTAGTCTCGTCAAGACAAACATGATAAGAAGTGTCCCGGAGCGAAACGGTGAAATTTTTGAAAAAAGTCACCGAGCCCCATATAGTCCCACACTGGGGGTATAGGATCAATGTTTGTCCCCCTGGGAAACGTACTTCTATACATTTGCGGTAGGGTTGTGGGGTCTCGTTTTTCACGTCTCGTCATGTAGAACATGATAGGAAGTGTTGCGGAGCGAATCGGTGAAATTTTTGAAAAAAGTCACCAAGGCCTGGGTAGAACCATAGGCCTATACTGCATGGCTATGGGTGTATAGGGCCATACGGGGTGGACATGTTGGAGTCTAGGCGAGTCCCTGGTGGTTCAATGGGGTCGAGTGAGGTCTTATTTTGAAGCTCTCGTGGAGGAGCACTTGACTACACTAATGGTTCAATAGTCTGCGCATGCGCAGACTGTCCCGTAGTATAGAAAGTAGGCATTTTGAGGGTATGCGGGTGTGTGTTTGGGTTAGAGATGGGCTATTCACGGTTCGAATGGGTCGTGTGAGGTATCCATGTGAAGCCTAGGTGAGGGAGCCTCTGATGGCGTGGATGTGGGGTTGGAATATCGGCATTCTGCGCATGCGCGGTGGTCAAAGGGTATGAAAATAGCCGTTTTGGGAGCTAGGGGAGCCACTATTGGTCCGATTGGGTCGAGTGAGGTATCAAAGTGAAGCATTCGTGAAGGGGAAGCTGATGGGTTGGGTGTGCGGTAGGAATATCATTCTGCGCATGCGCAGACGCAATGCGGAGCTCTCGTCCAATCAGAAGCGAGTATTTCAAATCCGTCACAGAGCTCTCAGCCAATCAGAAGCGAGTATTTTCACCCGGTGCATTATGGGACATATCCAAGATGGCGGCACGTATGTTCAAGATGGCGCCACATCCGGCGTCGAAAACTGGCCATTTCGTCGGAATGTGGTCACCTAGTGTCGAAAACTGGACCCTGTATGGGTCCCGCTAGACGTTTTGCAGCTAGGGAAGCCACTAATGGATCGATGGAGTTGTATGAGGTATCAGAGTGAAGCATTCGTAAAGGGGCATCTGATGGGTTGGGTGTGGGAGCTCTCGTCCAATCAGAAGCGAGTATTTCAAATCCGTCACAGAGCTCTCAGCCAATCAGAAGCGAGTATTTTGACCCGGTGCATTATGGGACATATCCAAGATGGCGGCACGTATGTTCAAGATGGCGGCACATCCGGTGTCAAAAACTGGCCATTTCTTCGGGATGTGGTCACCTAGTGTCGAAAACTGGACCCTGTATGGGTCCCGCTAGCGCCTTGACGCCATGATATAGACCGGAGAGAGAAAACAACAACAACAAGGATGACACATGAGGGAACAACAACAACAACAAGTTTTTTTTCATATAGTTTATTTTCCCCTCCATCATAACATACCCACGCTGGGGGAGCCGCGTTGGGTATGTTTACAATTCAAGAAAGACTCTTGTCCAATCAGAGACCGCCATTTGCATTGTGTCCTAGTCGTTCCTGTCCGTTAGATGTATTCTTGTCCAATCAGAAGTCGCCATTTCAGAGAGTTCCTTCTTCGGTCATGTTCATTCTGAACCGTTTATTCTAATCATCGTCGGACAGGCCCGGATATTCTTCGGGCAGCATGTCCTGAAACAGTTGTTTGCGCATTCTGATCGCATTTTCCAGGGCCTCTGTGGGTGGTAGCCCCATAGCCTTTTCCAAGTGACGCTTGGTCTTCATGATGGACCTGTGCGTGGGGTCGCCTTTCATTTCAAGCGGTAGTAAGGTATACTGTTCATAGATCGCCATGGCTGTTTTCCTGATGCGGGGGCGCATTTGGGTGTACGTCTGTTGTAAATTATCCTCTCCGGCGTCCTCGATCGCTTCAGCGTGAGTATTGATAGCTGCTGTCACAATACGATCCCAGAAGGTAGGTTCTGCCTCACTTTCCTGGGATGTAGGCTGACTCTCTGAGGTCAAGCTCTCCATATCAGTAGATATACTGTCAGCAATCTTGGATTCGGTATCAGTCGATGCACTCTCATCAATCTCTGTATCAGTATCTGCCTCAACGGGCTCCTCGGTGTCTTCAATCCCATGTATATTTTTCTGGTGTCGCATCATATCGTAATGTCTGGTGAACGTGCGTTCACACTCAGAACAAGTATAAGCCATGTTGACGGTTGAACGTCGACTGTGCGTGTTTTGGGAATACGCTCGCTTTTATAGACAGTAACGGTCATCAACGCTTAGCTCAACGCTTCAACGCCCTGGTGAATTAGCTCAGAAGCTCTGATTTCATGGAATTGACATCAATTCATCGAAATGCAGTGACGCCCGTCAACGCCCGTCGTTACGCCTTAACGCTCGTCTCAACGCTTTAACACACTTTCTTAACGCTTTAACGACGTTTAATGATGCGTTCGAACACATGTTTCTTTTGTGCTATTGCTCTGACATACGCCGCTTTCCAGTTCATGCCCGAGGTTTTCAACATCGACGCTGTTCTTTCAATTTCAATATGGACTGGATCCTTATCCAACAATTTCATATGGGACAGTAAGTCGATATACTGCTGACGTAAAGCCCGTCGTAGTCTGGGTGCCAATCTGTTATGGGCTAAAATTGCAGCTTCCTCTTTCGAATACCCTTTGCGTTGAAACTTGTTTCCTGTGGCCTCCAAAATCTCGCCCATCTCGGCGTCCATACTTTCTTTGAACAAATCCTTCCATAGCCTCGAGTTCACATTATGTTCTTCAACCTCGGGTTGGGCCTTCACGGTTGGGTGATATTCCGGGACTGGTGATATGAAGAAGGCCCGCTGCACGGGGGTGGGTTGCTGCTTCACCAAATGTGGACTCGGTGGATGGTGTAGGGGCTGTGGTGAGCCCTCGCCGGGTAGCAGGTGGGTCGTCAGCCGGCGATCTTCGGGGGTATGGGCTTTTAAATCTACGAACAGGTAGCCGTACGGACGACTTGTCGCTTCTTCAAACGCCTGCATGAAATGGTCGATGTTCTGAGGATAAATGCGACTACCAAACACACGAATTTGTGCTCTGTCGATGGGGTTGGAGCACAACGCAAAGTATTGGCAGTTCAAGGCAATATCTCTGGACGCCTTCCCTTGAGGAAAGAGATTCTGGGTCAAATAGATGACGGACAGATTGCGATGATGGGACCCTTTGGTGAATAGGTCGGCGATTTTCGAATTGTCCTTGGCCGCACTCATCAGATCATCTAGCACTACCACGTTGGTCTGCTCGGGGTCAAAGTAATACGGTTCGTCTAGGTCATGAGGAATCCCTGGGACGAAACTCACATTCTGTAATCGCGTAGTTTCGTAGGCGGGCTGCCATTGGCTATAACACCAAACAACACGTGTCGGAGCTGGGGTTGCCACACCTTCCTCTAAGAACTTCATTACCCAGGACGTCTTTCCACATGCCGTAGGGCCACTCACCGTCATCGTGTAGGGATGCTCTACTGCACTTGCTGGACCTATAGCGGGACTCGGTGGTGTCTCTTGGTTGTGTTTGCCTTGAATGTGCCTGATCATACTATCGCGACGAGAGAAGGTTCTCTGACAGAACGTACACGTACACGACATGTTGATCTGTCGACCAATACATAAGGACTGATGAGGGACACATGTTCATTCTTATATGTACAGACACCACCACCACACACCACACACACACACACACACACACACACACACACACCACCACCACCACCACCGCCACCACCGGGCGTTGACGGGCGTCAACGCCCGGTGGTGGTGGTGGTGGGAACTCCCGTGTGGCAGAGCTCTTGGATCGGAGCTCTTGGAGCTCAAAGCCTGTGGAGCTCAGATCTCGGAAGTGACATT
>JAVTVY010047717.1:0-24396 GCA_036873755.1 Hanleya hanleyi | reverse complement strand
AAGAACCCGCCTAGTTCCAAGGCTAATAAGGGTGCTTCCGGCCAACAGCATAACCAAGCTCCTGCTTCTTTAGAGCCAAGAGTATCGACCTATGGCCATAAGAAGCAGGGTAAGGGGAAATCTAAGCAGTCAAAGAAGGATTCCTGATGTCTCGGGCCGTACCGGGTGGCTTCCGGTATGGCGGGAACACCGAGACATAACGTTTCCAGTTCCCCAGCAACTAGACCTTCCGGTAGGGGGGAGGCTGCAGTTGTTTTGGAGGAACTGGATAAGGATCGGGACGGAAGCGTGGGTCATTCGAACGATCAGATACGGCTATCGCCTATTGTTCGACACGCTTCCTCCCTTGACTGCTCATCCCCTTCCGTCTCGTATACCATTACGAACGGGTCATCTATCAGCGATACAGTCCTCTGTGGACAAGCTGATAGAGAAGGCAGCTGTAATAGAGCTTCCGGTTTCGGACACGTCACCCGGGTTCTATTCGCCGGTCTTTCTGGTCCCCAAGAAAGACACGTCCGAGATGCGCATGGTTATAAACCTAAAGCGCCTCAACAAGGACTACCTCACTCCACCGCCACACTTCCGCATGGAGTCCTTCCGCTCTATCCGGTCGGTACTCGGACAAGGGGAATGGCTGACTTCTCTGGATTTAAGGGATGCATACCTGCATATCCCGATACATCCGGAGGACAGGAAGTACTTGAGATTCATGGTCGGCAAACGACGCTTCCAAATTCAAGTGCTTCCGTTCGGCCTATCCACTTCCCCTTGGGTGTTCACACGAGTGTTTACACCAGTGGCACAATTCCTGCACAGTCTAGGTATAAAGTACCACTTTTATATCGACGACTCCCTGCTAAGGAATGCCTGCAAGGAACAGTTAATCCTAGACACCCAGTTTGTCTTAAGGATGTTGACTTCTCTGGGATACATCCCACACGAAGAGAAATCAGAGCTGATTCCTTCACAAAGGCGCAAATTTCTGGGGGTGGAATACGATACGCTACGAGCTCTCGCCAAACCCCCAGAAGATCGATGGCTAAAGATAACGACGAAGATACCTCAGTTCCTCAAGTTATCTCAGGCCAGGACTTTACACTTTGCTGCGATAATCGGCCTCTTGACGTCAACACAGGACGTAACACCAAGAGGGCGGTTGCAGCTTCGTCCCTTAATGATTTACTTCAATCATCAATGGGTCGAAAGGCAGTTGAATCCGTGGATACCTGTAACACCGCTAGTCAAACAATGCCTCCAATGGTGGCTGGATCCACTCAACGTTATGCCAGGTGTGTGCCTACTTCCGTTTCGTCCGTCACATCACCTGTTCACGGACGCATCTATGGAAGGATGGGGAGCCCACCTCGAGTCCAAGTCGACATCCGGGTTATGGACAATCGAGGAACGCTCGTACCATATAAACGTGTTGGAGTTTATGGCAGTGACACATGCCATCCGCACGTGGGTGAGCGTATTGACCGACAAGAACCTGCTGGTTGCGACGGACAACACAACAGTCGTGTCCTATATCAACAAGCAGGGGGAGGACGAGATCTCCGCAATTACAAAGCCAAGCGGAAATCTTTTTCGGTCTGTGTTGGGACAACAACATATCGGTGTTGGCCAGGCACATCCCGGGGGTACTGAACGTCTTAGCGGATTCGCTTTCACGACGGAATCAGATAATTCCTACGGAGTGGCAACTTCACCCAGACATACTAAAACAAATAGCTCATGTCTGGGAGATGCCACACATAGATCTGTTCGCCACTCGGCGCAGCAATCTACTGCCCCTGTTCATGTCGCCGGTTCCGGATCCGTCGGCATATGCAGTGGACGCACTATCGCAGGACTGGTCAAGGATGGTAGCATATGCGTTCCCTCCTCCAGCTATCCTAGCGAAGGTACTTCAGAAGATCCGCGAACACATGTGTGTCGTTTACCTGATTGTTCCGTGGTGGCCAGCAAGGCCGTGGTTCCCGGAACTATTGGATCTTCTGGTAGATGTACCAAGACAGCTTCCGGTATGGCACAATCTACTGCGCCAGCCCGGAACGTCGACATTCCACAGCCAACCGGGACTGTTCCACTACCACGTGTGCAAGTGCTCAAGCAGCACTTCGCTCAGGCGGGATTTTCAGCGGAGGTTGGGCGCCGAATGGCACAATCTATTCGACCGTCCTCTTCCGCTGTATACAACTCAAAGTGGGCAATCTTCGATCTTTGGTGTGGAGAGAGGGATATTAATCCATCCTGCGCAACTATCCCTGAGATAGCAGAGTTTCTATTGTACCTGTTCAGGGATAGGGGCCTGGTGCCTGCTATGGTAGAAGGTTATAGAGCGGCCATTGCTCAACCTATTCTACTGGGTACTGGGATTAATCCCTCGACTGATCCAAACTTATCTGCACTAATCAAGTCATACAAGATAACTGGTCAGTCGGCTATTCCGAAATTACCTAAGTGGGACTTAGCCTTAGTACTTCGGCAATTGGGAAAGCCACCTTTCAAGCCAATAGAAGCTATTGAGCTAAAATATTTATCATACAAAACTTCGTTTTTGTTGGCTCTTGCTTCAGCAGCTAGGGTGTCAGAGCTGCATGCGCTCGATAGAAGGAACATCAGACACTCTAGGAACTGGAGCAAGGTAGTTCTCACAACGGTTCCTGAGTTTGTGGCCAAGAATCAAGCCCTCTACGATTCCATATCTCGAGAGTTCACAATTCCAGCCTTATCTGATTTCCTTTCGTCCGGTCTTGAATCAGACATGTTAATGTGTCCGGTTCGGGCTCTTGCGTGTTACCTGAATCGTACAGAGGAGATCAGAGCGGGAAGGAGCCGTTTGTTTATCCCTTTCGATCCCAAAGCCAAACAAGAAATAAGTAAAAACACTATCTCGAGTTGGCTCAAAAATACGATTCGGCTAGCGTACTCCACAGCTACTGATAGGCAAGCCGCGCTTGTAAACGTTTCGGGTCACGAGATTAGGGCATTAGCGGCATCATGGCCTCTATGGACCAACAGATCGGTGACAGACATTATGAGGGCGTGCTACTGGAGGTCAAACACGACATTTGCCTCCTACTATCTCCGGGACATGACGTTGGCATGTAACGACCTCTATTCTATCGGCCCACTTGTGACCGCACAGCGAGTGTCAGGGGGACCGAGGCCAGCAATATAGCTACAAAAGTCCGGGCGTACAGTTGTAACCCTGCTTGCGGGTGAGTGCATTTTTTCTCTCGGCCCCTTTCGAAAAAAAGGAGGGGGGCGTATATTGCATCTCAGCCTTGAAGTCAGAGTAGCAACAGAGGTTCCCTGTGTACCATAGGCATACAGGTTATTACTGTTGTATGATTTCATGGATCCTCTGTGAGGTAGAAGATCTATGATTTCTACTTTGAACCTAGTCACTATGTATGGCATTTATCACTACCACGGATTGTATCAGTTTGCCCACCTACCTTACGGTGGCATTCTATGCAAAGAGTGGAAGTGAGGTAAGTTTTCAGCGCAAATAACAAAAAAATTTTACAAGTAAATTTTCTGTTATTAAGCTAAAACTTACCTCACTTCCAGTGATGCCCACCCAACCTCCCCGCTATGATACATCCAGACCATGTATCGCAGTGGAACAAGAAGGAAGTAGGATTGTGGGTAGCTATGCAATCAGGTGACTAGCAGGGGAGATAACTGTGTCATTTAAATTCTTACTGTGATATTTCCTGTAGACAAGAAATGCAAAGAGTGGAAGTGAGGTAAGTTTTAGCTTAATAACAGAAAATTTACTTGTAAAATTTTTTTTTTAATCAGATTGCCTGTAAAAAGCCAGGAGACGCACATAGTTTAATACAAAAAACTTGGCAGAGTGAATACTGGATAGTTGCATTCACTCTGTCAATTGTGATAAAAAAATTGCCCTCTAATTTCCCAAAATATTGAAATTGTTGGGGTTTTTTTGCTCCACTGAGGTTCAATTGACATTTTATGCCATTTTGAACATTATTTTAAGCTCCCACTTTCATAAAAGCAGAATCAACATGATTTTTAAAAAGATAAAATGACGAAGTTTTCTACAAATCACTCAGACAAGTGAATTCTTCCAATTTTTTGGCTTCCTTTATTTTAAGAGCACAACCTAGATTTACAAGATGCATGCTGCCAATATAAATAATCAAAAAAATAAATAAGTTGTGTAAAGCAATGAAAAGCAGTGAAGAAGTTTAGAGGTGTAAGGTGACAGAATGATCATTTTTTTCAGCTCAAAGTTATTCTGAATAATAAGACAGATCAAAGATGACTTGGGATCAATGTCATTTTTCGCAAAAGTAGGTGACTTCTGTGCCTGAAATTACCGCCAATCAATAATGCATATAATCCATATACGGGTAAAGCCCGGTGCACACGAGAGCTATCAGCTGAACTGACGGTTTCAATTGCCTGTCAGCTCAGGGGCTAGCTCTCGTGTGCGGGCAGTTTTTGGTGAGTTTTTGGCCTCGCGAGGCCGGGGAAGAAATATCAAACTTGTTTGATAATTTCGCCTCGCGAGGCCAAATCCTCAGCGTGTGCGGCGGACGCAAGCCAACAGCTCAGCAGTTTTATAGGACCGGCCAGTGAATCGCAGTTATTTTCGCGCGATTCACACGCAGTACGACTCTCCAAAATGGTCTTGAAGAAGACGTTATGCGGGAACTGAAATCAATTTCGTGAAACTTTTGCTCACCGTGTGCGCTGAAACCACACGAGAGCCAGCCCCGGAGCTGACAGGCAATTGAGGCTGTTAGCTCAGCTGATATCTCTCATGTGCGCCGAGCTTAAGGGGTTTCAAGCATTGTTTTTATCATACATATAGCACTCACTCTTACAATCTTGAAGGTCCTCCTCACATTCAGATGACGTTAAATGCTCCAAAATATTTTTCCCAGTTGACTAATGTGTTTCAGTGATATCCAATTATTCTTAAATACATAGATGAACATTTAGATGGATATGTGGTCATTCAACTGTCAGATCCAAGTTGAGTTTTTCAGACATAGATGACTTAGGGCTCCAACATATGTCAAGTGTTTCCTCTCGTGCAAAGAAGATCAAGGTGCTCCAAATGATGTTGACAAGTTCAATTTTATGTCTACTGCGCAATCAAAATTGGGATATTTTAGTAAAAAAGAACAAAAAAGAAAAATATTAACTTGAACAAGAACAGATTTGAGAGGATATTGAATTGAATAATGTGTTCTCCAAATTTCGATGCAATTTAGACCATATGGAAGGAACGCTGGCAAACTGACTAGGTGAAATGCGGGTTATTTTGCTTTATGAATATGTTTGGTCAAGTGGCATTCTACTAGTTTAAAAAACTGCCTGGTGACACCCCCCCCCCCCCTTCCAACTTTTACTGGAGTTTTTGATCTAGCATTGTCTCCGAAAACTTTTGAGATATTGTGAGGAAAATGCCATTTTAACTTCTTAGCAAATATATATTTTTACTACAAAAATATGTGCATTTTTCATGGAATTCCTTATCCATATCAGAGTACCATTAAACCATTATAATAGACCATATAAATTCCTAGATTCTGCAGCAATAAACCTGGTGCCCCTGAATTTTATCCTTTATTTTGATTGTTGAAGGTTTGCGCTATCTCTTGTCAAAATATAAAAAAAATGACATTTTATTTTCAAATTGTCTGGACCCTCCTCAAAAGCTCTTCTTTATTCTGTAGATGACTACATTCAGTGCTTTTCCTCCATGTCACCCAACTGAATTATCAGCTCTTCTGAATAAACATAGTTTGAATATAGACCGTGTTATATCCTAACTGCAATGTACTTGGACTTCCCAGATGTGATCGGTGAACTTTCCATTTTTTGAACAAAATGTGTCTGCATCACTGATGATTTTTCATTCACATCAACAGTCCCAGCCTGTTTCATAGCAATCCATTTGTGACAAAACATGTTGACTCTGAACATGTGCAGTGTTAAGCTCTTAAGATGTTGACTCTGCATGAGTGCAATATTTAAGTGTGGCAATGCACAACAGGGTCAACTTGAAATTTTGTTTACACTGGATAATACAGAATGGTTCAACAGATTATTTTCAAATTACGTATATGATACTTTACATTGCCACAAGACGTCGCTTTGGATTTTGTTTTTTTCACATGATCATCCCATATTGGTGGTGCCGCCAATGGCCCATTCATTCCGAATTTTGATTCCAGCTATGCTACATAAGCTTTGTGACTGCAGTTACTCAAAAACTATTTGTCTGATTAGCATCAAACCTGGGACAGTTGATTAGTATGAGTGAGAAGAGTGAGTTTTCCGGCAACCTGCATTATCCAGTATGGCTGCCATGGCATGGACCCTTCTTCAAACATGTTACCCTATTTCTTCTAATTTTTCGAACAGCATTTTTAGATTAAGAAGCAGAAAAAAATCTACCTTTATGTCAACTGAGGCAAAATACTGTGGCATGGATGTTATTTGTCCCAATATAAACTGCAAAGATAGCTAGTGAAATTTGTAGAATGTTTGCATTATTTCTCTCAACAGTACACAGGCAATATTTCACAGACCTAGCTGTACCGAGCTGTATGCTACTGAATGGTACTGCACAGGAAGGCCCACCTTGCATGTAAGTACTGAGCAGCTGTAACTGAACAGTTCCTGTGTGGTAATCACAGCTCAGAATGGCACTGCACTGAACTGAGCAGTACATGTCAGTTAGCAACAGGCTAATTTCAAGAGGTAACTGAGCAGTACTGCACAGTAACAGGTTGGTTACTGTTCAGTTACCATGCAGTACTGTTCACATGGTACTGTACAGTATTCAATCAGTACTGACCAGTTACTGAGTGGTACTGTGTGGATACTGGTCAGTACTGACTGGTATTGTACTGATGTGTACTGTCCAGGGGCCCTTCCTTCTGCTTAACATTCAGTTACCACACGGTACCAACATGTGGGAATTTGGCTGTGTAACTTTGCCGTCTGAATAATTTGACGAAAAATGGTACATAAGAGTAATTGTGACTGCAGTAACTCAAAAACTGGTTGTCCAATTCACACCAAACTTGGACAGTGGTTTGATATGAGTGAGTTGATGGCTGGGATTGTTTTTCACTCATCTGATAATCCAATATGGCCACGATGGCCTTGACACCAGATTCGCCCATTCTAAGCTTGTGACTGAAATAAACTGAAGAATGATTTCATCAACTGGTATTCGGTATAAGAGTAGCTATGGCTGCATATAACGTTTGCTTGTTTTCGACAACCTTCACGACATGATCTACACATATCATACATCGCTATTCACCATATATTTCTCACTTTTCACATTTCAGAACTAAACTATCTCATATTTCGAAACAACTCCATTTCTTTATTAAAAATGATGTAAACTGTCAAATAATTTCTTTTCAATTCTCAGATAATATAACAACCGTTTTAAACACCCAATACACAAAAAAAAGTTCCCATCATTCAATGTACAACTTTAAATACAACCTTTTATAAACCTTCTGAACTAAGCTCGGCCCGACCCCTGAACCCAAATATATTTGGGGAGCTTACATCATGCTACACTTAATGAACCCATCCACCACATGTCCCTACCCCCAGGGCACTGAGCTCCACCCGCTATCTCCTAACCTAAGCCTCTCCCAACCCCATACCCTTATAGATTCCGAGAGCTTACATACGCTACACTTCCAATCCACTACCCTCAGGAGCATGTCCCCATCCTGGGGCACTGAGCCCTACCCTCTGTCTCCTAAATTAAGCCTTGCCTGACCCCATACCCTGTATATTCTAGGAGCTTACATCATGCTACTTGCAGCCCACACTTAGTCCAGTCAATCTAGCGAGAAAATCACCAAACCTAGAAAAAATTGCAACAGAAACGGGGTTTGCGGTAAATAACCTCTGAAGTGATTCCGAACAACATATCAAAAATGTAGATTGATGAAGACGAGGGAAAATTTCTAATTTGCATAAATCCAAGATGGCCGCTCATTGCTTGTTTTCTGTCTACATATTTATATGGATATTACATTCAGGGAATGTATTTGCAAATAAAAGTTTAAGCTAATACATATTCGCATAAATAATTGACAATGGATGAAGATGGAAGACATTTCTCTGCTCAAAGTTCAAAATTGTCACTATTTTCCAAGATGGCCGCTATTCTTCTGCCAGTACATCTGTCAGAGAAATAGATGTTTGTGTCCGATTTGAATAATGTTTGCGTCTATATATATAATTTTGATCACGCCAAATCTGATTTTGCTGACCAGAACTACCCTACAATGCACCTCTGACATCAACACTTAAGATTACCCAGATTTTGACCGCCGCCAATGCCTGACCATTGTGGTCGAGTGTATCTGTATTGTGGCCGACAAATCGCCCCCCCCAAAATGCTCTTTTTGAAAATGACGTCAGTGATGTCATAATGGCACTCTTTTGGATTTTTTTACAGTTTCTTGTAGAACTAGATCCAAAGATATAGTGTGGTAAATATATCAGCCCTCTAGCCTTAGCAATAGCGAAAATATGTATGGGCACTTTCTCCCGCCCCCAATTCCCCCAGGCCGCAGTACACCACAAATCGTCCAGACCAGATAGGGTTAAATGGACAACTGCTATTTTATAACTGTCTGATCATTGTTCTCTCTTTAGAGTAGCATCATTCCCAGCCATGGTTCGTCTGACAAAGTCGTACCGTGGCAGATAGCGGGTCTGCCATAGCGATAACCAGTCGTCAGTCTTACTTTCAGGAGTTCCGCTTCACATTTGTGACCTCGGAATATGGGGTATAGAGACATGTATAATATGAAGGATGTAAGTACTGAAACAGTAGTTGTCTTGATGAACAAAGCGAAGAAGAAATAGTACATAGATGAAATCGATCAAACGAGTTCGATGAAGCCCTACCTACCCGTATCGATAATTACCCGAGGGTGGCCGCCGAATTCGAACATCCTCGCGATCAGATAAGCAAAATAAACAATATCTCTTTGGTTCAAGGATGTTCCTTACCTCTATTACCGGAGGACCATCGTTACCTGCATACATGAATTATGTCAACCGTTACCTTCATTCCTTGAAGGATCACCTTTTCCTATATTGCTCGAAGGATCACTGTTCCCGGTACCTCTATTCCTGGAGGTCTACCGTTGCTTCCGTACCCCAAAGATCACCGTTACTTGTATACCCGAATTCACCTCCATTACTTGAAGGACCATTGTTATCCACATAACTGAAGATCCATCATTACCTCCATAACTGAAGGCCCACCATTACCACCATAATTGAAAGACCACCGTTACTTCCATTCCTGCAGGTCTACCGTTGCTTCCGTACCCAAAAGATCACCGTTACTTGTATACCTGAATTCACCTCCATTACTTGAAGGACCATTGTTATCCACATAACTGAAGATCCATCATTACCTCCATAACTGAAGGGCTACCATTACTACCATAATTGAAAGACCACTGTTACTTCCATTCCTGGGGATCTACCTTCGTTTCCATACCCCAAGAATCACTGTTACTTATATACCTGAAAAACCACCGTAATCTCCGTAACTGAAGATCCACCATTACCTCCTTAACTGAAGGACCACTGTTACCTCCATAATGGAAGGACCACCGATACTTCCATACGTCCACCGTTACCTGCATTCTTGAACGACCATTGTTATCCACATAACTGAAGAACCACCGTTTGGAGGTCCACCATTACGATCATTTCCACCGTTACTTCCATTCCTGAAAGGACCACCTTTAATATCTCCCTAATTGAAAGACATCAGTTACCTCCATAACTGAAGGTTCACCGTTACCTTCATTCCTTGAAGGGTCACAGTTGCTTCTATTCCTTGAAGGAGCAGCGTAACCTTCACACCTGAGGGTCCAACGTTCCTCCCATTCTTTGTATGGTCGCCCTTACCTCCATAACTGAAGGTCCCACTTTACCTCCATATCTAAAGGACCACCGTTTCCGCCATTCCTGAAGGACCACCATTACCGGTCCACCGTTACCTCCATTCGTTGAAGGATCTCCGTTATCCCCATACCTGGTAGGCCGTCGTTTCCTCCATACATTAAGGTCCACCGTTACCTCCATTCTTCTCTCTTGCAGGAAACTAGCCTAGTTTTATGTATACCATGATTCATTCCGTAAATTTGGTGCTTATGCTTTTATATGAATTACGTCTTTGCATTATGGACGCGGAAATTCTTTAATGAATGACGGATGAATATTGAACGAAGGACTAGACGCTTGTATTTGTAATCTACCTGATGGTCCACCGTTACCTCCATACCTGGTAGATCGCCGTTACCTCCATACCTGATGGTCCACCGTTACCTCCATACCTGATGGTCCACCGTTACCTCCATACCTGCTAGATCGCCGTCACCGCCATACCTGATGGTCTACCGTTACCTCCACACCTAGTGGTCCATCCTTACCTCCATACCTGGTAGATCGCCGTTACCTCCATACCTGATGGTCCACCGTTACCTCCATACCTGATGGTCCACCGTTTCCTCCATACCTGGTAGATCGCTGTCATCTCCATACCTGATGGTCCACCGTTACTTCCATACCTGATGGTCCACCGTTACCTCCATACCTGGTAGATCACCGTTACCTCCACCTGATGATCCACCGTTACCTCCATATCTGATGGTCCATTGTTACCACCATACCTGGTAGATCACCGTTACCTCCATACATGTACCGGATGGTCCATCGGTACCTCTATACCTGATGGTCCACCGTTACCTCCATACCTGGTAGATCGCCATTACCTTCATACCTGATGGTCCCGTTACCTCCATACCTGATGGTCCACCGTTACCTCCATACCTGGTAGATCACCGTTACCTCCACCTGATGATCCACCGTTACCTCCATATCTGATGGTCCATTGTTACCACCATACCTGGTAGATCGCCGTTACCTCCATACATGTACCGGATGGTCCATCGGTACCTCTATACCTGATGGTCCATCGTTACCTCCATACCTGGTAGATCACCGCTACCTCCATACTTGAAGGACCACCGATACCTCCATTCCCGAAAGACTACCCTTTCCTCATACCTGAAGGGCCACAGTTACCTCATACCTGAAGGACCACTATTATCTCATATCTGAAGGACCATCGTAACCTCATAATTGAAGGACCACGAGTACCGCCATTGTTTGAAGCATCACTGTTACCTCCATACAAAAATGACCACAGTTTTTTTCCATTCTTTGAAGGACCACCGTTCTATATTGGAAGGACCACTGTTGCCTTCACACCTGAAAGTGCACCGTTAAAACTATTCCTTGAAGGATCACCGTTACCTCCCTTTCCGAAAGCGCACCGTTACATCATGCCTGAAGGACCACCCTTACCTCTTACATGTAAGACCACCATTACCTCCATTCTTCGAAGGATCACCGTTACTGTCATACCTGAAGAGCCACCGTTATCTGCATTCTTTGAAGAATCAACGTTACCTTCATTCCTTCAAGGACCACCGTTACCGTTGGATTAATACGCTGGAGATGGTATCCGACTGTCTGAACAGCGGCCATCTTGAAAATGGGAGCTATTTGCTTGGTCAAAATATCTACAAATATTATCAGTGTGAATGTATGTGAAGTTGTTATAATTTGTAGTGCTTAATATGAGCAAGTCTGCCCAAGGTAGAGTGTATACTGTGTAAAATTGACAGAAAATATTCCGCAGAACGGCCATTTTGGATTTATGCAAATTAAAAATTTTCCCCCGCTTATATTCATCTACATTTTTTATATGTTGTTCGGGATGGTTTGGGGGAATAGTTGCAGCAAACCGCAATTCTGTTGCAATTTTTTCTAGGTCAAACCGCAGATTGACTGGACTAACTTGCCACGGTTTCACACAGAGTGGCCTTTCCCTGATCTCATAATAAGGAAGGTCGCCAGTTTTTACAGCATGATTATTCTTTATCCTTTTGACTAACTAATATCTATAGTACCATCCTGTTCGACATAACCATTCCTCCAAACAGGCAACGTTTCTCCTGAAATAATGGCTCGAGTATGCCGAGTTGAAGAGTTTACATCTGTTTGTCTGAAAGTCCAAACCCATGCCTGTTTTCAGCTGCTCAGGATTTAGGTGTGGACTGCACCCTACATTTATTCAGCCCACCCACTACCCCGGGAGCATGTCCTCAACCCTGGGACACTGATCCCCACCCACTATTTCTTAAAATAAGCCTCACCCGACCCCATACCCCCATATATTCAGGGAGCTTATATCATGCTATGCTTATTCAATGTGTTGCCTGACCTCATACCCCATACAGAACAGACAGCTTCTGTTTTCATGTTCAAAGTTCAGATATGCTTGTTCACACTTTCATCCACTTTCTGGTCCACTTGTCCATCTGTCCATTTTGTTCAATTGAACCCTTGTATTTATCAGTTTCAACACCTCAAATGGCAAACTGTTGAATAGTGGTCAATAAACCTGCTCATTAGTTGGACAGTTTTGACTGATCTGATGAAGATGCAGTGAGAACCCTGGGTCAGGCAAGTTAGTTTTAGTCTTGCAACCATATTCAATTTAAATTTGGTATGTGGCTTCATACAGACATTGATCACAGGACCATAGAATATCTTTAAACATACATGACTGCATGTCTGTGGAAAGAAAATGTCATGTTACAATATGATTGAATTGCACAGAATTTTTTTTTATTCCTGTTCAGAGTACTGAACCTATGCTTTCTCATATATGTCTAGTTTGACATTAATTTCATTCTCTAATTTAAATCTTAACACAGGTATGTAATTACCTTGGTTACAAGCTGGGTCATTGGCAGACCCCCAGGTGAGATCTTGACCTTGGCCAAAGGAATGTCCAGCTTGAACAAGAAGAATCGCAAGGGTAAGTCCTATAGAATTCATCTGTACAAATGCAGTTACACCTCAAATGGTGCAATTATAGGAGGTGTATTTTCTCACCCGAAAATATTGGGATGATAAAATTATTAAAAAAGGTCCAAACCAAAGAAACAGCTAGTTGACCAAAATTTTAATTGTCTCTATTGAAAGCCAGCATTCTGGTTGAACAATAGTACGTAAATGGAATATTCTAAAGTATCCGGTGTTTTATTCTAGTGCAGAGCCGTTAACATCAGCTGCCCATTATCCTATCAGTTTTAGGGCAGCTCCCTTCACACAACATGAACTGTGTGCAACTTTGTCCCTACACAGGTATGCGTTTGGGAGATTCCATTTCAGTGTGGAGATGATTGTCATCTGATTGTAACAATGTTTGTATAAATGGACAATATGTATTGTAATTTAGCACCAACATCTAGGAGAATCGCAAATGCATTCCCTGAGATATCGGTTGCTGATTTTCATAGTTTTTATCTATATCGGAGCAATTACTGTATGTGTCATTGCTTTTCCCCTCATCCATTTTGGCCTTGGGGTATTTTCTTCATCATGTACGTCCGTCCATCCGTTACCGCATTTTAGGCAAAACCACTTGAGATACAGTGACCGCTATGGCTGTGAATTATCAGTGAATTAGCTGATTTTAGAATTAGCTGATTTCAGTGATTTTCTCCAAAATTGTTCATGTCAAAGTTGCTGTTTTCATCCAAATGCTTGAAATACAATATAATATAAAGGACTTGTAAGTTTTTTTTTTAGTGATTTCAATATTTGTTTCAGTGATTTTCAGATAAAGCCATTCACATTCCTGTAATGAAGACATTTCATTGTTACCCCTCAGCCCATAGGGCTGTGGGGTCTTGTCGTTGCCATGTACGTACGTCCGTCCGTCCTAGCGAGCGTCCGTCCGTCCGTCCGTCAACATTTTCTTGTCCGCTAAATATCTGCAGATCTATGAAGTCGGGCCTGACCAAACTTTGGTGAGAGCTTCCTGAATGTTGACAGATGAAATGATTAGATTTTCAGATGGCTATGATGATGTCATGATTTAAAAAAAAAAATTATTATTTATTGATGGCTTAGCTTCTGCACTGTTATCTATGCCCATCAACATGTTCTTGTCCGCTGAATATCTGCAGATCTATCAAGTCGGGCCTGACCAAACTTTGGTGAGAGCTTCCTGAATGTTGACAGATGAAATGATTAGATTTTCAGATGGCTATGATAATTTCATGATTTTTAATTTTTTTTTATTTTTTAATTTATTGATGGCTTAGCTTTTGCACTGTTATCTATGCCCATCGGGAACCCTTGGTTGCATATTTCGTTGTGAATTTTGAAGGTTCCCTGATACAAGAATGCCTGGTCCATTCATGATTCTCATTGAATGAAGGACAACATTTTTCTTAAATTTTGCTATTAAATCATTCTATTCTACATCATATGATTTATTCTAAAACTTTTGCATGAACCATATTTGTGTCCACACATTTAACTGGTACAACATAATGCTTCAATTTTTGTCACCAAACATGTTACTGTACCTTGGAAATTATGTAAAAAGAGTGATTAGGAGAGCCCATTTTTAGCCTGACTGTGTGCAATTTTGAATCAGTTTGCATACCTGGAGCTTATGCCCCCCCTTGGGATTTTTTGCAGGTTCCGATCCCAAACTCCCAGTTTCTTTTCGTAATTCATTATTGAGGGTCCAATTTTTTTAAGTGAATTTCGGCGCAAAGAGCCTGTGATCAATCACAAAACAGAGGTTTATTAACATGAAATTCAATACCCAGCTATGCAATCGGATCGATATTGAGGCTTCCAGAAGCTTTTTCTCGGAGTATTTCCTTCAGAAATCCTTTCAAATTGAACAACAACAACACTTTCGTTTTTTGTTTCATTTGAGTTTTGGGTGCCCATATGTTTTCCAAAACTAAACTGGTTCTAGATGCAGCCCTGATCCTACTTGACGAAAAAAAAACAGGCTGAGGGGTCCACGCACCTTTTAGGTGCTTGCCTGCAATTCATGTTATTATTGTTGTTGTTGGATACCTGTTCATGCAAATGCCTGAGACTGCTTAAGACTACACTGGAGCCTGCTATGGAACAGTTACACACGAAGCTCATCCCATTAATACCACCTACATTGTCTGATTATTAGCTAACCCAGGGATTCATTTTCTAACTGAATACGTTTTGCCTTGAATTACCCAGAACACCCAGTATGTCTGCTTAATTTTTGGTTGAAATTTATTATTTAAATACATTTAACTTAATTGACATATATTCATGTATGGCAGTCGTCGCCATATGACTGAAATCCTATTCACTCACTCACCCTGTATGTATGTCTGATTATATTGCATGAAGTAAATGTAAATTAAATTATTAAAACACATGACTTTTTTAAATGACTACTTATTTGCATGGGAATGTTTGTGTGATAATGGAATAATTTACTTAATTTCTGCCAGCTTTGTGGGGAAATTAGAAATTATGCTAATGTGAAATATCACAAAGGATCGAGGTTTGACCCATGCAATCGAAGTAGGGAAACATGTGTAGGGTTACATTGTATACACAGTCTGAAATATATGTATTAAGACAGTGTGACGTCACTGGACCTTGATATGATTGCAACAGACCACCATAGAATACCATGCTCTATTTGCAGTTTACTCTGTGTAATAAAATCGTAAAAAATTACAATGAATATTTTCCGACACCGATCGCAATGGTCTTTCATTTGATGGAAACTTTACTTGAGGGTTTACGATCACTTTAAGCAACTCCATGTATACTCCATGCCATGTTAACCAGAGGAATCGTCAGTACTATTTCCTATACCTATCATAAACATGACAATGTAAAGATGTGTACATGTGCATGCATTGCCTCTTTTTCATTGTCCCTTCATTATTGTAGCTTTTTGTGAAACTTCTCCATACCAAAGTATTTCTTGTAGCATATGCAAATTAATAGTATAAATGAATGACGAGAGATGTCATCTTTAATAACAATGAGCTCTTTGTTCAAGAGCTTTCACAGTCATTATCTCCTTTATTGGGAGAAATAAAGAATAGTATAATTTCATTTATTCTAAACTTTGTGTTTGTACATGTATCAGAACACCAGTTTACCCTGTTCCTGGACAACCAAAAGATACTGAAAGTCATTTCAGGGGAGGTAAATCTTGGTCACATCAGGGGAGGCTACTTTGACCAATTGTCATATCAAGGGACATAACTCTGGTTGATCAATTCCATGGCAGAAAATGCCTTCTCTTTCTGTTTACAGCACAGGGGAGCATTTGAGCAAGCTTATGATTTCAGCCAGATTGACGTGAAATTCATCTACTGAATGTTTTAAAGTTTTGAAAGAAATGCTTCCAGATTTTGGATACATAAATAATTCAGCAAACTTGAAGAGTTTTCAATTTCCTAAGCTCACCTCCTATATCACCAGATACCATGTCATGGAATTTTGAAATAACAGATATTGGCTGTAGCCATCAATTATGGCTTTATTACTTTAGAACTGTAATATACACCATTCTTTAACCTGCCTACTTATATAATCTCATATCACAAATCCTGTTCATTATGTCGACATTATCCTTGTAAAATGTTCAGTATACATGTATGTCTCTGCAGTAAGTAGAATATACAATGTTCAATTAGCAGCAGCTTGTAGGGTTCTTATGCCTCCTGGAAACTCTGGAATTTGATTTCCATCCTGGAAAGTGCTTATAAGTTGGGTTTATCAACACCATATTGATAATCATGTCAAAAATTGTGTAATAATAGTGCTACAAAACTTCTGGAAAATGACCTATATCAGCTTGAAAACTCCTGGAAAACACCTGGAATTTTCTTTGAATGGTAGATCAGTGGTATGGTAGACATATACATGTATCCTCTATTCACCAGTTTGATACCCAAGTTAGTCTGTTAAAGATGAGTTCCTTCTGAAAAATAAAGAAAAAAATAAATGAAATTGTTTTGAGAGTGACTAGATATATATATTTATTATATACTTGGCGATGAGATAGTGAAAATTATCAATCGAATAAAAGCGATATTTTCACAGTGATGATATGAAAAATATCATCACGGTGATGATATGACAAATGACGTCACAGCGCACAAATACATGTTACCGTGGTCACAGTGATGAGGCAATTGACCAAACCTCCGCAAGGTTTGTGCGCCAAAGAAAAAGAAGCTAAATATTTGAGAAGATTTGTATGTTATTATGCCTTATGATGACCAGATTTTGACAGGAAATAAAACACAAATACGCATAAATTGCATAAGAAATACCGGCAATGGCGATAATGGGACCGACTAGTCACGTACGCGTGCACCTGAACATGCGCGACGTGACTGCAGACTGCAGTTTGGCCAGAGCAGTGCAGAGCGCAACACCAACTCAGCGTGGAAAATAAAACACATTCCTCAATTGAAGGCTCGAAATTGGGGTCATATCATGAAAATGTCGCACCAAAGTTGATGAGAAAACATGAAAAACAACTTAATTCAACGACAGTGAACTCTTGTCAGTGAGTATTCATTAAGAATCGGCAAAATCACAATGATAACTCCACAGGCTCTCACCACCGTCGAAGCTCCACACAACAATCACACACGACTGGTAAATTTAAATCTGGCTAGTATAACTTATCGTCACCATTCGATTTTGATCAAAATAGTGCTATTTGGGTAGACATGAACGAAATCAAGGGGGCGAATGCGGATTTTATTTGAAATGAGAACGTTCTATGCAAAGACAAACACCCTGTGAAACCAGGGAGATCAACGAGAAACCAATGCGTCAGTCCTGCCCGGGTGCAGACAGCGAGACAAGCCCCAGGATGGTCCGTGCTTTTCTGCTGAAGGGGAGGGGGGAGTTGGCTGATGGGTCGACATGAAAATCTTTTATTTGAGATATAAAGCTAATAAAATTCTTGAGATCTGCTGGATGTCATCGATACTGCAGGATACCCGACTGAAAGAAATTCGCTTGCAGCACGTGCGATTTGTTGACAGAAAAGTAGTCCGCGAGTGACGTCACTGTGAAAATAACCAGTGTTTCAGTGTATCTTCAGTCGAAAAAGCCAACAAAATCTGGATTATTTTAATGTTAAAAAAAAATCAGGATAAAGTAGGACAACAGAAGTATATAATAAAAAGAAAATCACCTGTTTCTTGACGAATACCATAAATATTTCATCTCGTGGGGTGAGAAAATTGGCATTTTCACTCGTGGCTTCGCCACTCGTGAAAATACCAATTTTCTCACCCCACTCGATGAAATATTTATGGTATTCGTCAAGAAACAGGTGATATCCTCTATGTATCTTTATTTAATGAGGGTTACTCTGTCAGTTGCAAAAACTGTTCTTCCCAGAGGCCCTCCGGAAAATGTACAAGTATGTACAATATATACAATCTCAAAACACTGCGGAGTATATTACATGTAAATGTCTTGACATAAAAATAACATCATTTGCTAGGGCATAGGGATTTTAGAAGTCTGGACTTGAAGGCATTGAGAGATGGGGCTTCCTTGAGGTTATTGCCAAGGGAGTTCAACAGCATTGCTCCAGAAAAACTCGGGCTTTGTTTCAGATAGTTCTGGGTTTTGGAAGATACAGTTTGTTGTTTTCGGTTGATCTTTAGAGTGTGTGCAGTAATCTCATTAACATATTTAAAGAGAGAGTTGAGATAAGGGGGACATAATTGGTTGATGATTTTGAACAATAGCCTTCTGATATGTTATCCGGTCTTGTATGGTTAGCCATCCGAGTTCTTTAAAAAGTATTTTTGTTGGGGTTGAGTAACAGACAGTAGAATGCCCCATTGATCAGGCTGGTGTCTAAGCTGGGCTCTCTCCACATAATTTATTACTCGCGAATCACTCACATGACCTATCATTTTATAATTTACATGTGTGATAAATCATATATTTCACTGGTGTTTTTGATTTCATGTGTACATCTCACACGAGACGTGTTATTTGCTGATAATAATTGCATGTGGCTATTTGTGGAGATTGAAATATAAGTGATTCATAAAATACATTTATTTGAGTATGCCAGTTAAAACTTGTGCATGTAACTCACTTAATTTGGCTCACATTAGTTAAATTAATGGGTCACAAGATTCTCACATAAAGTTCAGGGGTCAACATAATTAAGATTTTTAGCTTTCTCTTCGGGCAAGCGGCCTGTTAAAAGTTACTTGCCCATAGCAGTTTTGATGAATACCTACATGTTCTAAAACTTGGTCCCAGGCAGGTGAATCAGTAGAAATGACTTGCCCACACCAATTTGAGGTTACCTGGGGCAGGTATTATTCTTATCCCTGGCTAATGCTAGGGAAAATTAACCATGTGTCATGTATGATAACTAGTGCTATTTTGCTATTTTGCCTGTGTAGGTAGACCTAGTGTCCCAGAATCTGCATAGCTTACCTCCAGTTGAGAATTCCATTATATCATGGGTAACGAAGAGACCACTATTACAACTGCTCCAGTTATCATCCCCATGCCTGGAATAGTGGTACCGGTAGATAAATTATTAAAATCATGAATTATTTGTGCAACAGGGAAAACTCGTTCACAGATTCTGCAGGAATGAAGATAGAAGAATTTTATTTCATTACAGTTGTATTCAGTGGGAAAGTGACATTATTACTTTGAAACAAAACTATGTTAGCTGTATAGCATAAACAGCATGCTAGAATGTTCTCATTGCAGTACTTCTATACTGTTACCTTTTATCAGAAGCTGTTTAAATCATGCAAAATATGTGTTCGAATATACATTAAAAGAAATATATATATTCCATGGGAAGAAAAAAAAAATGTGTTCGGAGCAAATGAAAACTGTCTCATAGATTTGTCAATATAAAGGAACATGGATGGAACATTTGTACCTGCTAAGACCAGAGTTGTGGCACCTGATTTTGTTGTTGTGCTTGCTTCAGTCGAGGTCTCACGATTTGTAGTTTTCATGATGTCCATGGTTGTTTCCCCTGGATCATCATCATCCGTTGTGGACTGGCCTGGTCGGGTTGTCTCGACGGTATCTTGTTTAGCTGTTGTAAATGTGGCTGACACCGTACTTCTAATATTGGTGTGTGTGCTTGATGTTGACGGAGATATATTTGAGGATGTCTGGGTGACCTTTGGTGTCACTGCAGTGGAAATATTCGATGTCGGCCTCGTTGAAGATATTTGAGTGACTTTTGTGGAAGATTCAGCTGCAGATTTGGTAGAAGTTTTTGGTGTGAATTTGGTTGAAGATACTGGAGTGACTTTGGTAGAAGACGTTGCCATGGACTTGGTTGAGGATGACAATGATTTGGTGGTTGTCTGGTTTGATGTTCGCAGCTCTTCTGGTAGTGGGTCACCTTGACAATGGAGTTTAAGCTGTCCCTCACCTGAAACATCAATCCAATATGCTAGATTTTCATAGCTTCCTATCCTTGTAAATCTTCCAATCCTTTCAATTACTATGTTAAACTTCAATAACCCCCTAGTTTGTGGACAAAATCCAATCACTCATTTCAGTAAATTTGATCACTATCTAAACATTGAAATAACGAGGAAATTACTTGCATGATTTTAAGGAGAGAGAGAGAGAATTGAGGTTTAACGTCTCATTCAGCATGATTTTAACCAACTTTTCCAAATCGCTGTTATAGTAAATTTGATCAACAATTTAAGATGGGCCTGGGAAATTTCACTTCGTGTAATTGAATTAATAAAGGATTTAGACAGTAAAATGTGTTGGAAACAAAGTTGGAAAAATGGTTCAAAATCATATCATGCATATAATCCATTATTTCTTTGTTATTTCACTGAGTTTAGAGGGTGATCAAATTTATTAGAAACACTGATTGAATTCTGTCCTCAAAACTGGGTGTGATTGAAGGAGTGAGTGAGTAGTAGGGTTTAACGTCATTTTCAACCTTGTTTTAGTCATATCACGATGGTGCCTACATGTGCCAGAACACGAGAGTGCTCACAGTTCCTATTATCCTGGACACTGATCAGCCCAGCCGATACCTCATCCAAGTATTGACCGAGCTGAATATGGAGAGGGGGATTTAATTATTAAAGGGATTACCATAACTGTTGGAATGGGTCAAGTTTTTGAGAGATTATGGAAATCATAGATTGCAGATCAAACATGTCAAGTGGATGAAAAGTTTAATTCAAGAGTTCCTCTCGCTTTTGTGTTTGCCTTTTTGTCCCCCGCCGCAACGCGGCCGGGGACTTTAAAATGGTTCTTGCTTCTTTGTGTCCGTGGATGTCCGTCCATGTCCGTCCATGTCTGTTCGAAGCGATAACTTCCTAACGCTTTGTTGGATTCTTTCGAAATTCGGAATATGCATTCCTTGCGGCAAGACGCCAGTCCGTATTGCATTTCAGCAACATCTGCCTGAAGGTGGCGCCACTAGTTCTTGCTTCTTTGCGTATGTGGATGTCCGTGTACGTCCGTGCATGTCTGTTCGAAGCGATAACTTTCTAACGCTTAGTTGGATTCTTCCGAAATTCGGCATACGCATTCCTTGCGACAAGACACCAGTCCGTATTGCATTTCAGCAACATCTGCTTGAAGGTGGCGCCACTAGTTCTTGCTTCTTCGTATCCGTGAATGTCCGTGTACGTCTGTTCGAAATGATAACTTCCTAACGCTTTGTTGGATTCTTCCGAAATTCGGAATATGCATACCTTGCGACAAGATGCCAGTCTTTATTACATCTCAGCAACATCTGCCTGAAGGTGGCGCCACTGGTTCTTACTTCTTTGTGTCCGTGGATGTTCGTGTACGTCCGTGCATGTCTGTTCGAAGCGATAACTTCCTAACGCTTTGCTGGATTCTTCCGAAATTCAGCATTCGCATTCCTTGCGACAAGAGGCCAGTCCGTATTGCATTTCAGCAACATCTGCCTGAAGGTGGCGCCACTAGTTCTTGCTTCTTTGTATCCGTGGATGTCCGTGTATGTCCGTGCATGTCTGTTCGAAGTGATAACTTCCTAAAGCTTTGTTGGATTCTTCCAAAATTAGAATACGCATTCCTTGTGACAAGATGCCAGTCCGTATTACATTTCAGCAACATCTGCCTGAAGGTAGCGCCACTGGTTCTTGCTTCTTTGAGTCCGTGGATGTTCGTGTACGTCCGTGCATGTCTGTTCGAAGCGATAACTTCCTAACGCTTGGTTGGATTCTTCCGAAATTCAGCATTCGCATTCCTTGCGACAAGAGGCCAGTCCGTATTGCATTTCAGCAACATCGGCCTGAAGGTGGCGCCACTGGGTCAAAATAGATTTTTTTTCCGTGTACATCTGTTCGAAGCGACAACTTCCTAATGCTGTGTTGGGTTATTCCGAAATTCGGAATGCGCATTCCTTGCAACAGGACGCCAGTCCATATTGCATTTCAGCAACATCTGCCTGAAGGTGGCACCACTGAGTTTCTCTTCTTCTTGTCCGTTCCAGTCAAAATGGGCCTTCAATTTTGCTATATGAAATCATTCTATTCCACATCATATGATTTACCCTAAAGCTTTTGCATGAACCATATTTTATTTCAGAAGTATAATGTGAAATAACTGGCGGGTACTGAATCCCTGATTTTTGAATTTCGTGTCATCTTAAACGAAGGACAACATTTCCTTCAATTTTGCTAACAAATAATTGTATTGCACATCATATGATTTACCCCGAAGCTTCTGCACGAATCATTTGTGTCCACACATGTATATTACTATATTAATTACAACTGTGTTCCTAATGTTTGGGTGCACACTGTGCATATGATCAATTTCCTGAATTGAACTGAATTCAACCTTGCCGGTCTTCAGACTGACAGATGATGGCATGCAGTTGTCAGTGCAGTTGTTCATGTACAGGGAGCTTCTATGAATGAGTTGCAACCCCAAAAGGCTTAAAATTTATCAGGCACAGACCCATGTTTTTACCCCTCGGCCAATTTTGGCCATGGGGTATTGTCATCATCTTGTACGTCCGTCTGTCCGTACGTCCGTTCGTGAGCGAGATAGCCGGAAAACTGTTCCGCTGATGAATTCCAAATTTGGTATGCTTATTTACCTAGTGAAGGACCAGAAGCCTATAGAATTGGGACCTGATTGGGTGGGAACCTTAGCAGCCATCTTTAATTTCATGCAAAATGGATAATGATCCATATCTCGGAAACCATTCAACTGCTCAATACGAAATTTGATATACATCATCGATACATCAAGCAACTTTCAACGAATTACCAAACAAGCTTTTTCTGATTAGCTGGGAACCCTGGAGGCCATCTTTAATTCATGCGAAATCGATAATGATAGCCTATATCTCGGTTACCATTCAATTGTTTTATATGAAGGTTGGTATATATCATCGATACATCCAGATACTTTGAATCGGGACCTGATTGACTGAAAACCATGGTGGCCATCTTTAATTTAGGCAAAATCATTAATGATCTCTATATCTGATTCTGTTGGAGTGCTCAGTGTAAAATTTGGTATACATCATTGATGCATCAAGAGACTTACGATGAATGACAGATCTGGTTTCTCTGATTGGGCGGAAATCTTGGCGGCCATCTTTAATTTATTCAAAATCTTTAATGATGTTTATCTCTGATACCATTCAAATGTTCTATACGAAACTTGATTTACAGCATCGATGTATGAAGAGACTTGCATTAATGAATAACCACATTAGTTCCTCTGAGTGACGGGAAGGATGCATGGGCAACCATCTTTAATTTATGTAAAATCATTAATGATCTCTATCTCTGACACTGTTCAAATGCTCAATGTAAAATTTGGTATACATTATCGATGCATCATCTCGGTTACTTCTACATGATGTGCCTAGGATAAAGTACTATACTATACACAATTTTTTGTAATTCAGCATCGCAGAAAACCATCGATTGCGTTTTCATGGTAAAAGGGTTAGGAAAGAACTAAAAATACACTTCAATGCAGAGTGATTTTGATGGACGCCAGAAATCGCTCAGAACGCTTCTTCGGCGATCTAGACCCCAGGAGCATCTGGGGCCTGGGCGGCCCCTGGATCCTCACCTAAAGTGCAATGATAGTGGCTGTACCACTTTGAATTTGCTTCCGACGCTCCCTGTATTAACAGACAGTGTCAACGTACTGTTCCAGCTGTCTCCCGTTCAGTGATTGGTCATTCGACTCCGCCATTTTAAACTAATACGAGCATTTTCATTGGATCACTATTAGATAAGACCCACCCCAATCTTCATACACAACCACGCGACTGTCTCAGTTGACTGATGACATAGCGCGGCCTCGTTTTTGATTTCAAAATCTGCCGTCTAACTGGAAAAATGCTGTTGTTGCTGCATCAGCCGATCATTAGCCCCCTGTAGAAGA
>JAVTVY010047716.1:0-23354 GCA_036873755.1 Hanleya hanleyi | reverse complement strand
AGGTCTGACCTTCCGCGGCTCCTCTTCAGTAGGAAGTTGTCGCACATGCCATGGTACCGGGGCATGAATCAACCGTTGGTGTCGCAGCAACTGACTGCGTCGTTTGAAGAATTGACCACAACCGTTACATTGTTCCGTCGCGCCCTCGTGGAATGAGCGTTCGTGGCACAGTAAATGATCCTCCCGATTGAATGACCGTGCGCAGGTTGTACAAGTATACCGAGCATCGTTGTGGGTGGAGGCCTCGTGGTGTCGTAAATTATCTAGACGAGTAAACAGCTTCTGGCAAGTTGTGCAAGTGAACATCTTGGTGGTTGACAGAGTGTCTGATGAAACGTCCAGGCCGCTTCCCTTTTATAGCACACTAGCTGGTGATCTATTTTTAGCACACTCAGTTCAACTATCCCCAAGTCGAGGGCCGAGCCTTGACATCTTCGGTAACATCCGTGTCTCTTCGGTCACCTCCGTACCGTCAACGATCAACATGTAGACATATAGAGTATGTACGGCATGTTATGGTATTCATCAGTGCATGAGTGACGCATTCAGCCGATAGGGGTGGTCGGTCAGCTTGGTAACGAAAAACGTAACATTGGTCACACTCTCCACTGTCCACTTGGTGTTGGGGCGTTGTTGTTGGGCCCATTCCAAGGCATCCACGGTGTCCAGTTTCTCCAGCATCGTCTCTAGCGACACTCGGTTAATGATGGTAAACGGTTGGTCAAATACCCGGATGTTACTGCTCGGGTAAAAATATCGGACTTGGACTGTCTCCTTATGCTGCAGCACATAACCAAACGCCAGATTCAATCTGAAGGCCGTAGTTTGATCTTGGAAGATAGCTTCCACGTAGCTACGTAGACGGGCGAGGTCGGTCAGTCGGAAATTGTAGATATCTTGAATAGGGCGATGACGGTAGAAACAGTGCCGGATCATGGGCCAGTGGCGCCGATAAATGTCACTCACTGGATGGTCTTCGTGTAACAGATCGCTGGGAACATTTATGGCTTCGTCCACGAAGTGTACTTTGCCCTCCACGTCGTACAAAATCTGGCCTTGGGCCAGATTTTGTACGACGTGGAGGGCACGCTCCACGGCTGTTGCTGCGGCCCCAACACCAAGTGGACAGTGGAGAGTGTGACCAATGTTACGTTTTTCGTTACCAAGCTGACCGACCACCCCCATCGGCTGAATGCGTCACTCATGCACTGATGAATACCATAACATGCCGTACATACTCTATATGTCTACATGTTGATCGTTGACGGTACGGAGGTGACTGAAGAGACACGGATGTTACCGAAGATGTCACGGCTCGGCCCTCGACTTGGGGATAGTTGAACTGAGTGTGCTAAAAATAGATCACCAGCTAGCGTGCTATAAAAGGGAAGCGGCCTGGCCGTTTCATCAGACACCCTGTCAACCACCAAGATGTTCACTTGCACAACTTGCCAGAAGCTGTTTACTTGTCTAGATAATTTACGACGCCACGAGGCCTCCACCCACAACGATGCTCGGTATACTTGTACAACCTGCGCACGGTCATTCAATCGGGAGGATCATTTACTGCGCCACGAACGCTCATTCCACGAGGGCGCGACGGAACAATGTAGCGGTTGTGGTCAACTCTTCAAAAGATCTAGTCAGTTAAGACAGCACCAACGTTTGATTCATAGTCCATCACCACGGTATGAGCGACAACTTTCCACTAAAGAGACACCCATGAGGTCAGACCTAGTGAAGATGAGCCCGGGGAGACGAATGCCACTGGTGATGCGATGAAGGAGAGCCCGTCTATACCCACAGTTCAGAGCCTGGATATCCGGCCGGACCCCACCGTTACGGTTTCGAGTCGCCACGCCTACGGTAGCACATCGAACGATCACTGGACGGGCCACGCCAAAATGTTCTAGCGATCTCTGGGGCGCTATCAGTGGTGGTATATCAAAGCCATTGGTGCTGAGTACGGCACTGTTTCACCGTCATCGCCCTATTCAGGATCTCTGTTTCCAGTGACCGACTCGCGTACTTGCGGCGCGTGAGCCATCTTCAAAGATCAAACTGCGACCTTTGATTAGGTCTGGCGTTTGGTTATGTGCTGCAGCATAAAGAGACAGTCCAAGTCCGATACTTTTACCCGAGCAGTAACATCCAGGTATTTGACCAACCGTTTGCCATCATTAACCGAGTGTCGCTAGAGACGATGCTGGAGAAACTGAACACCGTGGATCCCTTGGAATGGGCCCGGTTGCAACGCCCCAACACCAAGTGGACAGTGGACAGTGTGACCAATGTTACGTTCTTCGTGACCAAGCTGACCGACCAACCCATCAGGTGAATGTATTCACCCAGGCACTGATAGATACTCAGAATGCACAAGCAACTATCTGAGGATATGTTGCCTCAACGGTATCCTGGGCTGCCCGATGATGATTAGAATAAACGGTTCAAAGCGAACATGGCCGAAGATGGAACTTTCTGAAATGAAGACTTCTGATTGGACAAGTATACATCTAACGGACAGGAACGAATATGACAGATGCAAATGGTGGCCTCTGATTGGACAAGTCTTCTTGAATTGTAACACCAAGTGGATAGTGGAGATAATGACCAATGTTGCGTTCTTCGTGGTTAAACTGACCATCACCCCCATCGGATGAAAGTATTCACCCATGCACTGATAGATACTCAGAATGCGCAAACAACTATCTGAGGATATGTTGCCTCAACGGTATCCTGGCCTGCCCGACGATGATTAGAATAAACGGTTCAGATGGCACTTTCTGAAATGGAGACTTCTGATTGGACAAGAATACATCTAACGGACAGGAACGAATATGAAACATGCAAATGGTGGCCTCTGATTGGATAAGAATCTTCTTGAATTGTAAATATACCCAACGCGGCTCCCCCAGCGTGGGTATGATGTAACATTGGGGAGAATAAACTATATGAAAAAAACTTCTTGTTGTTGTTGTTCTCTCATGTGTCATCCTTGTTGTTGTTGCTGTTGTTGTTCTCTCTCTGGTCTATATCATGGCGTTATGTTAGAGTGTTAAGGTGTAACGACGGGCGTTGACGGGCATCACTGCATTTCGAAGAATTAGTGACAATTCCATGGAATATCAGAGCTTCTGAGCTATTTCACCAGGGCGTTGAAGCATTAAGAATGGTGTTGGTGGGCGTTGCTACAAGATGACACCTCACACGGTCCATTTTGGTCCATTTGGACCGCGGATGGTCCATCTCTACACCAAATAACATCCTTCACTGCTAAAAAATGCCCACTTTCGCTACAACTCGTACTGATGACGTCACCAATGACGTCACAGATGCTGTAAATATCCCTCAAATCGGAGTCTATACTCCGAGAGCTACAACATGACACATCCCATGACGCATTCGCAACGCGGATGGTCCATCTCTACACCAAATACCTTCCTGTACTGCCCCAAAAGGCTCACTTTCGCTAATACTCCTACTGATGACGTCATCGATGACGTCACAGATGACGGGAACATCCCTCAAATCGGAATGTACACCCCAAGAACTACAAAATGACACCTCCCAGGACGCATTCGGACCAAGGATGGTCCATCTCGACCCCAAATACCTTCCTTCACTGCCCCAAAATGGCCACTTTACCTACTACAACCAACTGCGCATGCGCAGATTGACGCGACTTGCATTTAAAAACACGCCATTCTGACTCTACCCCACACAAGCTTCACATTGATACCTCACACGACCCATTCGAACCGTGAATAGCCCATCTCTAACCCAAACACACACCCACATACCCCCAAAATGCCTACTTTCTATACTACGGGCCAGGCTGCGCATGCGTAGACTATTGAACACGGACGAACCATTAGTGTAGTCAAGTGCTCCTCCACGAGAGCTTCAAAATAAGACCTCACTCGACCCCATTGGACCATTAGGGACTCACCTAGACTCCAACATGTCCACCCCGTGTGGCCCTATACACCCATAGCCATGCAGTATAGGCCTATGGGCCTACCCAGGCCTCGGTGACTTTTTTCAAAAATTTCACCGATTCGCTCCGGGACACTTCCTATCGTATTCTAAATGACGAGACGTGAAAAACAAATCCAAACAACCCTACCGCAAATGTATAGAAGTACGTTTCCCAGGGGACAAACATTGATCCTTTACCCCCAGTATGGGACTATATGGGGCTATATCGTACTTTTTCAAAAATTTCACCGATTCGTACCGGGACACTTCCTATCATGTTCTAAATGACGAGACGTGAAAAACAAATCCAAACAACCCTACCGCAAATGTATAGAAGTACGTTTCCCAGGGGGACAAACATTGATCCTATACCCCAGTATGGGACTATATGGGGCTATAGCGTACTTTTTTAAAAATTTCACCGATTCGCTCCGGGACACTTCCTATCATGTTCTAAATGACGAGACTAAGAAAACGAGACCCCACAAACTATACCGCAAATGTCGAGAAGTAGGTTTCCCAGGATGGCCCCATATAGGCGTTTTCACGTAATTTAGAATAAAGTCCGTGTTTCGTATTTTTTCAGGAAAATTTTTACATACACCCACCCTGGAACTAGGGGAGATAACTCTATTGATAGGCAAGCCCCGTTAAGCCCGGCGACCTATATACCCCCATACCCCATATAGGCATTTTCCCAGATTTTTCGATAAAGCCCGTATTCCGTTTTTTTTCAGGAAAAATTTTACATGCACCCACCCCATTGCCTGGATGCCCCTTCACCTAGGCTTCACAGGGATACCTCATACAACTCCATCGGCCCATTAGGGGCTGCCCTAGATCCCAAAACGTCTATTTCCATACCCTTTTCCCACAATTCCCTGTCTGCGCATGCGCAGAATGGTGACAACGCTCGAGCCGCTATTCCAGTCATATGCCCCTTCATGAATGCTTCACATGGATACCTCATACGCCTCCATCGGACCATTAGGGGCTCGCCTAGCTCCAAAACGTCTATTTTCATACCCTTTGGCCACCGCGCATGCGCAGAATGCCGATAGTTCAACCCCACACCCAGCCCATCCGATGCCCCCTCACATAGGCTTCACTTTGATACCTCACTCGACCCCATTGGACCATTAGTGGCTCCCCTACATCCCAACACGTCTATTTCCATACCCTTGGGCCACCGCGCATGCGCAGAATGCCGATAGTTCAACCCCACACCCAGTCCATTAGATGCCCCTTCACGAATGCTTCACTTTGATACCTCATACGCCTCCATCGGACCATTAGGGACTCCCCTAGATCCCAAAACGTCTATTTCCATACCCTTGGGCCACCGCGCATGCGCAGAATGCCGATAGTTCAACCCCACACCCAGCCCATCAGATGCCCCTTCACGAATGCTTCACATTGATACCTCATACAACTCCATTGGACCATTAGTAGCTCCCCTAGCTCCAAAACGTCTATTTTTATACCCTTGGGCCACCGCGCATGCGCAGAATGCCGATAGTTCAACCCCACACCCAGCCCATCAGATGCCCCCTCACATAGGCTTCACTTTGATACCTCACTCGACCCCATTGGACCATTAGTGGCTCCCCTACATCCCAACACGTCTATTTCCATACCCTTGGGCCATCGCGCATGCGCAGAATGCCGATATGTCAACCCCACACCCAGCCCATTAGATGCCCCTTCACGAATGCTTCACTTTGATACCTCATTCGACCCAATCGGACCATTTTATCTAGGGACTACTTTTTCTCCGCGGAAGCTTTTTCCCCGAGACCGAATCACCGCCAAAACCGCGGCCAGACCGCATCACCGCGGATGAATACATCCTGAATACATCCCCTCCAACAATTGGAACTCTCCTGTGTTGGAGGTAGCTTTTGGTCCTTCTGCCGGAACTATACTGCACTTGACCACTGTGACCCTCCCGTGACCTCCATAATATGCAAATTTCTGAGGTCAACGGACATCAATTTGCTTGCTCTATACTACTATTATGTATAACATATAACATAGTGAATTATTATAATAGTTTGTTGTTTGGGCGATATCCCTATAAAGAATATAGATGCAGGTGTACAACTTCCAAAAAAAAAACATTCTATGGGCTATGACGACACTGGCTCTGATTCTTTCTAACATGAATTACTCTTCATATGAAAACCACTCGGACTCCCTCCGCTGCATTTTTACCGCAATCGCAGTCTTTGACCACAGTGTAGTCATTTCTCACTTGTTCTAAGCTATATGAATAATAAACCATTAGTTTGCGAGTGCCTTAGTATTGCTTCAGTGTTATATCAAACGTTGTTGTTGAAAACTGTATCGAAAGGTTACCTTGATAGTAGGCCTATACATGTAGGTTGCCGAAATAGATCGTCATTAAACAGTAACCAAAGAGTTGAGATCATCATGTAGGTATGATGGCCGAGAAGGGACAACGCTGTATTGTGTTATGAATCACACGAAGGCAGGAGGCGAAGTCAGGATGCGAAGGACGAAGGCAGGATGTGAAGCGCGAAGTCAAGATGCGAAATCAAAACATGAATCGCGAAGTCAAGTAGCGAAGTCGCGAAGGCAGGTTTCGCATCCTGCCTTCGCGACTTCGCATCCTGACTTCGCGCTTCGCATCCTAACTTCGCATCCTGATTTCGCGCTTCGCATCCTGGCTTCACCACTTCGCATCCTGCCTTCGCAACTTCGCATCCTGACTTCGCGCTTCGCATCCTGCCTTCACATCCTGACTTCGCGCTTCGCTTCCAGTCTTTGCATTGCTTTGTTTTGATTTCGCATCCTGAGTTCGCGATTCGCATCCTGGCTTCGTCGCTTCGCATCCTGCCTTCGCGACTTCACATCCTGACTTCGCGCTTTATGTTTTGATTCCGCATCCTGACTTCGCGCTTCGCATCCTGCCTTCGTCCTTCGCATCCTGACTTCGCATCCTGCCTTCGTGTGTCGGTCCAGATTCATTAACACAATACAGCGATGTCCCTTCTCGGCCATCATATGTAGGCCTACGCAAAGGCAGATTTTGTTAGTAACTTTTCATGATACATGTTGATTTGTATAGATATCCTGTTCCATTTACACGCCATCATTGAAAGTAATCACTGGTACGAGTGCGTACACTGAGAGACCTACCGCGTCCAAACAAACACAAACTGCGGTCCTTTCCAAGAATTCACTCTGGTTTTTCTAGATATTCGACGGATGGGCGTAATGTTGATTCGTTCTTCAGAATTAAAGTTTGTCAAAAGTACCACGTGTGGATTATCAGTGAATGTGATACATGTACCTTAACATGCTTTCGTCTGGCGGCCTCTTGTCAAATATTCCACATGGAAAATTAAAGCTTAAACCGGATCCAATGGTGACAATAGTGTTACCTCCTTCACATTGAAGGCTGGCACACTCGGGCTAAATCCCGGGATAAGTGCTGACATTTTGAAGAGTAAATAACAAAGCATTCTCATTCCGGTTCTCCAGTCACTGTGTACTTTGCGTGAGTGGAATGAAGCCAACTGCCGGCACATCCACATACACATTAAACAACGAATCACAGGTATATAAAATCTTCCTCGTTCTTTTCATCATCTCCGTTCATCAAAGTAGAGCAAATATTATTCCGTAAATCTGTATATGAAGACTGTTTAGATAAGTGGGATGGATCACGTAATCGGCATATTACCCATCATGTTCAATAACTAGCTAAAGTAAATATTTCTGCAGAGAGGTCTGAAATCCGGTACATCGCGGCACATACATGACCTGGAGTGACATCACAGTTGCCTGGCCTGTGGGATATTGGATGGTCGATGTCTACGTATAATATAGAGGACAGGGTATGGTAGATAATTAAAAACTGTAGTAACTCGGCTTGACATTATAGGGAATGACTTTAATTGAGCCAAAGATGAAAGAGTAATACACTTAGAAGAAATATTTTTTTAAAAAATCGATTTAAAAAAATATATATATATTTATTAATTTTTCATAATTTATTGAAAAAAAATGACCATCCAATATCCCACAGGCCAGGTAACTGTGAGTGACATGAACACTATCAGTTGTTCATTATTTTCTGACAAAGTTAAAGACGATAACTATTATTGCAAAAGGGCAGTGGTTCTCACCGGGTACTCCGGCTTCCTCCACCAACCAAACTGACTGTCACCATATGAGTGAAACAAACTTGAGTGTGACATTAAGCCAAATTCCCTCCCTCCTATTATTGCAATGCTTGGCATCCAAATGCGGAAGTTTGGAGTACTCGAACTAGTGCTTACGAAAGTTTTGTTGGTTTTTTTTTTTTTTTTTTGCTATGATGAGCCATCATCGTCCGACGAGACTATGTTCATGTGAACCGAACTTTGCAAGCAAATGATGTTCAATCACCAATTACGGGAATCTAAGGCGGAAAAGTTGTTCAACAATGTATGCAACTGAAGAAATTCAACAATATGTTCTGAAAGGGAGCGCTTCGAACGAATAGGTGACAGGTAAAGCATCTATTGCAACTGCACTGATTTCAGTTCACCGCGACAGTCGAATATGAAAAGTGATTCGCTCGGGTTATGAATTGCGCATCAATGTACTTTCATGGCTACAGGTGATTCGGTCAGTATGTCAACAACGTCGTTCGGAAAGCGAGATGAAAATATTTAAGAAGTGAATGTGCTTTGCCAGACGAAGGTGATAAAGAATTCATAGATCTGTCTTTGTACAGTCTGGAAAAAAATGTCTCCCGCCCCTCCCTTCCTCCTCAACACCTCTGCATGGCCTTGCTCCCTGAAATATGTTTTTCATACCGCAAAGCGGTTTACTTCCAAATGTAGGCCTTTCCTGTGTCAAAATATCTGTGATGGAATTTTTTCCGCTCGGATAATAATTTTCCAATTTTGTGGAAAGCTTTTGCAGCTTTTGTGGAGAACTTTCTGTGAAAAATATAAAATAATGGAATAAAGCGGGTCCAAGAAAGCGCGAAATACCTCATTGGTTTATGACGTTGCCAGGGCAAGCAATGCAATTTATTATAACTTTTCCGGTAAAATTTGGCTCAAATATGTAGTGTTCTAGGATTCTGTCCCCAGCGGTAAGTGAAATATAGTCAGGGGGCGGAGCCCCAGCCGTTCAGAAGGGAAGGGACATTTATAACCAACAGAAACTCTATCACAATTCAATTCACTTCAATGCCGGACTTCCCATATAATTAAAGTTAATCCTAAGACAATAGATTTGCTCCGATTTGGACGTGCATTGACACGTGGCTCCCGGTTTGAATATGAGGTTCGTACTCATATGTCTACAGCACAGGAGATATTTTAATCAATGATAATTGGACTATTTTTGATCTGAAATTGCCCAGATTATCGACAGTTTAAGCATAATGGTCCTTTCTCGGAATAGTAGGATAATTTGATGGATAAATTACCTTATTGACACCAGTTGTCGATAATTAAAGATCTACCCCATGTTGTAGACATAGGAAATAGAGCAAAAGAACGAACCTCAAATTCAAGCCGGAAGTCTCGCGCCAATGCAACTGCCGCTGCTGTCGAGGCAAATCCTGAGAATTACCCTCAATTATATTGGAAGTCCGACATGCCAATTTATTTGCACGTTAGGCCCTATATACAAATGGATATAAAAGTACAAACTGTACCAATATTCAGAGATTACGGTAAAGTGGACAGCTATTTAGTTCGCCATATCGTATCTTTATGTATACAGAAATATAATTGCAGACACATATACGCCGCATGAGGGGTCCAAGGTGGTTCACCTTCGAATATTAACTTGCATATCATAAAAGCGAACTCTTCACATAAAACTACAAGTTTATACCTAAAGTTTTCCTTTGGACTTTCCCACTCACTTTTAAAATACACTTCAACATTTGTATTGATTTCTGGGTGACTTTAATGAGCTAATACGAAAGTACATAGACCTGAAGACGGGGATAGGGAATGATGGGGTCTTCCTTTAACAATAATGCAACAATACCGTGGTACCTGGTCCCGGTGAGACACTCTGGAACGTTTCAGTCCCAGCTTTTCTTATGGTCCTATGTAGAGAGGAATTTGATCTAGTGACAACTGGATTAAATGTTATAAATATTGTAATCTGCTACTTGAGAAAGGGATAAGCCTACCTCATTGAATGTTATGGCAACTTTGGGTGAAATGTCGTTCTTTTTTGTTTCATTTCTTTTTTTTCTTCTTTTGTTTTTTGTGGTACCGGTAATGGATAAGATGCGTGAATGATGACACCATAAAATGCGTTGCTAGGTACCTTTGCCTGCTCAGACGAAGCAACATTTTAACCAGCAACATTTGAAAATGACCAACGGAGAAAGGATAGTAGCAGTTAATATGTGACTGTATCACGTGGCGATGTCACCCAATGTGTAAGCGATATCATTCTCGGATCTGGTCCGAAGATGGATGATTCAGGATTCAGCCGAAAACCTTCCTCTTTCAGTTTCTTGGTCCAGAATCACAATCATGCATTATTATGTTACACAGCAGTAAATATATTTTTATGACGATACCATGCATATAGTTTTTCTCTTCTGAAAATAAGAATATTTACAATAGAACATCACAGAATGTCTGTCGAATGTTATTCATGACTTCTCGTTGTTCCCGTGTTTTAAGTCATGTGACTTCCCTCGATGTTCATAGATTTCCACACACATGTATCCCAGCATGCCGAGCGAGAGAATTCCAATACAGATGTACAACTTGACATGAGTGCAGAGGAAGCCGGAGTACGCGAACGCTGCAATGGATCCAATCGATTCCCAGAGTCGATAGTTGGCAAAGGCCGCCTCGCTGTTACTCTTGAACAGATAGCCGTACAGAGCTGAAAGGAATACAAAGTGCGACGTAAGCTGATTGATAAATGCAAAAATAAAGACATCAACGTTGGTTTAGGTGGAAAAAAGGAATGTGAATTTCAGTCTTGAGACGACCCATCTGAGGAATTCAAAGGGAAAATAACATTAACTAAATGGATAAAAGGTTGGCGAAGTTTTAACAAACATTACTCATATCATATCTGTCTATGAGGATCCACGATTGTCGCTTTTTCCAATAACTTTCTCCACAATCATTGCTTTCTCTAACCATTGTGTTCTCTAAAGGATGGTGATCACTGCATAAAGAACTGAGTTCTCTGAGAAATGATGATCATTTTATCTCCGTTGCTTCATGATCATTGTTTTCTCTGGAGATTCGTAAGTATTCCTTCCTCAGGGAACACATGAGATAGTTAGTTCGTGTGAGGACGCACAAGCATGGCTTGAACTCACGATCGTTGCTTGTCTGAGGATGGATTGACCATGAGTCTAGGAGCTGACAATTTCTCTGCTTCATGATTATTTTTCTCTGTTAACACCGTTCGTGATCATTGCTTTCTCTGTAGATTCGTAAGTATACCTTCCTCAGAGAACACATGAGACAGATCGTGTGAGAATTCATAAGCATGACTTTAACTCACGATCATTGCTTGTCTGTGAATGCATTGACCCTTAAGCCCAACGAAGACACCGAACATTTGTTGTATTAGAATAAAAACAGTGGTTTTGCCTTTTTTGTTCCTATTTCCCGCTCAGAGCGAACATTCCATCTCGGAACAAACAGCGCTCGTTCTGCTGCTTCGGAACCGCCATTCTGGGTCTATCTGTCATGTATGATACGTCAATCCCTTACAACATGGGGACCACGTGTGGGGAACCATTCAACCAAGTACTGAAAAGGAGCAAGTATATTGCTCGCATACTGTACCCGATTGACGGTATCGCGCGGCTCGCCAGTTGATTGGTTATTAGCTGAAAAATGTGGTTCGCAGTCACAGCACACAGACGACAAAAACTTTGTTCCAGCGAAAAACAGGTTCGCAATATCAAACAAGTTTGATCTCACGAACATTTGTTCCGAACAAATGTTTTCTGTTTTCTAGGGCCCCGCACACAGCAGAAAAACAGCTCAGAACACTGTTTTTGTTCTAATACAATAGAATGTTCGCTATGTGCGTTGGGCTTTAGTCTGGGAGCTGGGAATCTTGGCATTCACTAAAGTTTCGGAAGAAATGTTTTGCGCGATGAATTACTCTCGATATTCTTTGGTTTTGTCATTATTGGTTGTCTGAGAACACACGGACATTGCTTTCTCTGCTTTTGCCGAGGATCATGACATTCTGTGAAGCTCCCTAATGACTGTTATCTTAGCTGACTCCTTATCACTTCATTCCCGGATTCCTCATTATCATTACTTTTCCTGATGCCTCATCATCACTGAATGATGTCTTATCTGGCATCGCTTTCCCTTGATGCCTCGTTATCACTGCTTTCCCTGATGACTCATTCGCATTGCTTTCCTGGTGGTTCATCGGCATTGATTCACGTGATTCCTTATTAACACTGCCTCCGCAGTCCCTCCATCGCTTCTAACAATACCTCATGAACACTGCTTATCCTTATGGGTTATTAACCAATACCATAGCTTCTCCTGATGCCTCAATATCGATTATCCGGATGCCTTATTACCATTGCTTATCCTAATGCCTTATTACCATTGCCTATCCTGATGCCTTATTACCATCTTAACATTGCCACACCTGAAGCCTCACTGTCACTGGTTTTCCTGATGCCTCATTACCATTGCTTATCCTGATGCCTCATTGCCATTGCTTATCCTGGTGCCTCATTACCATTGTTTCTCCTGATGCCTTATTTTCATCTAAACATTGCCACATCTGATACCCCAATAATTCTCCTGATACCTCGTTACCATTCCTTCTCCTGATTCCACAAACCACTGCTTTCTCTGACGCCTCATTACCATTGGATTCCCTTGATGCCCTTTTATCATAGCTTTCCAAGTGGAACCATTAACATTACCCTCGAGGATAACTAATATATCTCTCTCTCTTCCGCTGCAACTCTACGCAGACAATGCACACTTTCTTCGATATATTTCGACTGGGGCGAGAAAGGAAGAATGAAATTTACCATTAATCTGTGTCTGCCAGATGGCGTCGCCCATTCCCCAGAGAGCGGCCAGAACGTAGAAGACCACCATCAAGTCTGGATTGGGTATCCAAAGCAGGAGTGTAATCTGTACTCCCAGGTGCAATAATGCCGCTAAACGGAGAGAGAAACGAGGGAGTGCATTTTTAATGTTTCAACACAATTTGAAACAAACGTAATGTCTTAGTTCTTGTATACGTTATCAAATAATTACGAAATTGAACAACTCATTCAGATGTCCGCGTGATTAAAATCTTCCTTCACACGGAATTTCGCTTGTTAATGCCACAATTATTAATGTCACGTTAAGCACAGCTCATGGCATTTTGATTGACTGATTGCCTCAGACGGCGGGGCTTAGCTTTGCAGATATGGCAGAACCCTTAAAGATATGCTTACATTATACGATGTGCATTTGAATACGTTCTATGTCATCGTCACACGATTAGCTGCGATGATCCCGCCCTAGATCTCGCGAGAGTTTAAAGAGGATAACCCTACAAGACTGTCAGTTGTTTGCCGAGTGAATTTCTCTCACTAGAGGAATAAGTTTTTCTAGCACATGGTTTCTGATAATACAGGCTGGATTTCACCTTTTCTTGGAGCAGTGCATGAGCAAAGCTTTCGGCGATATATCATTGTATCAATTCTTTACTAGCTGTATTAACGTTTATAAAGTTAGACCGCGGTTCGCAGTTCGCAGTTCATTATTCGAGGAGTCCAGCAATTATTTCCTCAGATATGGAAATCTGTAATTTTTTTTATTATGAGTACTTTGAACTCCAAACTCTGTATAGCAAGAGAGAATGTCATGGTCTATATCTTTGCATATTCATATCCCACAAATCTGACGCCAGGGGGCGCTGCTAGGGTCGCTGTTATGAGTCGCTGAATGACTGGTCCCGAATAACGAACTGCGAACCGCGATCTAACTTTATGAACGTGCTTATTCGAATGATCACGTTATTATTTCGAAGTGGATTTTATGAAGTAACGCGTAGGAAGTGAACTCAGCCTGAATGTGAATTTGATTGACTGTTGAAAACAGATTGGGAAGTCTCATACTATTATAGATTATTGTTAGTCTCAAAATATACGTTTGAGCTTCAATCCCAGAGGGTAATCATAGAAGCAAATTCAACAAAAATTGTATATTTCTTGTTCTTACCGAATATGAAAATTGGTATATGACCGAGACACTGGACCAGTCGACCAAACAAAAACGAGCAGATGGCATCCGTAACGCCGAAGCATATCATCACATAGCCAACGTTCCAAACGCCCACTGTACATGTCACGAACGACTGCAATGAAAGACGGACCATATTTTACATGAGAATTCAGCTCGGGGAGAAATCAGTCTGCCCAATGGGATTTTTGTAGATCAAACATTTTCAATATTTTCACAGATTAATTTTGAGTGCCTATCATATTAACAATAGTATGTACAGTCATTACCTTCGAGTGAGTGAGTGAGTGCTTACGGTTTAAAGTCGATTCCAATATTTGTTCAGCTATATCAGGACAGGGAAGGGAAGGGAGGGAAGGGGAAGGGCGGGGGTACCTGCTTGTAACAGAGCAGTGGGTGAGTGAGTGAATAGGGTTTAACGTCGCTTTCAACATTTTTTCAGCTATATCACGACGGGTTGTAACAGAGCAGATCTAATGCTGCCATTTTATAGTGCTGTCCCACTGAAATATCATGCCGTAGGCAGACATGACACCCCACTCAGTCACATTATACTGACACCGAGCGAACCAGTCCTTGATCTATCCTCTTAATTCTGAGCATAAGCGAGGAAGCAACAAGTTCAATTTTTTCAAATCTTTGGTATGACCCGGCCTAGGTCCGTACCCAGTACCTACCGCTTACGAGGCCGACGCTCTAACCATTAGACCATCGCAGTGCGGTCCATTCTCTTCCATCAACCATACAGAATTAAATCTGATTGAAATTATATCTGAACTAAAAAAAAACCCCTACCATCTGACATGTCTAAATGAGCGACATGTCAGATGGGAAACATTTTTGTTTTTGAGATCTGGTTATAATCAGATTGTACATTAGTCGATGACATTTGAAGCTGATTTACGACAGCGGTGTGCACGCTCGTAAAAGAAGTTGGAAGACCAGTGTAAATCACAGAATTTGGGAAACAGACTAGGTTTCTGGGCTTATTGGGGCGTTTAACTTTCAAACGTGTTCCCGAAAAGCAAGGCAGAAACGTGCCATGTTAGATTTCTATATAGGATGGAGGATAAATTAGATGAAGAATAAATTAGCTGCCAGATAGAAACAACTCATGTGAAGATGACAACCTGGAACAAGTCCCACAAGCTGGGATTTGTTATTATCACTTTTGAAGCAATATACACCTAGAGGGATTTTTCAAAACTAAGGACGGTAACTCTATAGAAAAGGCATACCTTGGTATAATCCGCGCTGATGAAGGCCTGTTCGATACCGCTGTAGATGGTCAGGGGGACCAGCATCTTTTGATGGGGGGATTTCCAGAAATGCTTAAACGTGGCAATCAACAGTTTGGCTGAGGGCTTTCGTCCAGTATTTTCGTGTTTATCCAGCACGATTTTGTCCAGGAAAATCACAATGATGAGAAAAGCAATACATGCCGAACCCAGATATATCCCCAACATCGTGTAGATCTGAAAAAAATTACATGGAATTGGTATGAACAGCAGACAAAAATCACATATTTTGAGAACTTGCAAAGTTACTGCACCTTCAAATGAGATCCAATCAGCCTGTTATCTTAGTCCAGTCAAATTGAGGTTTGACCCACCACAAATTGCAACAGAATTGTTTTTGCTGCAGTGCATTTCCGAAAGGTCTCTAGAATAACATACTAAAAGTCTACAAACAGATATGCATGGAAAATATATTAAATTTCAAGTTGAAATTTGAGGTATTTTTCGCGAAATTTCAGTGTTTGCCTGGCTCTTGCTCCTATAAGAAAACGTTGCACTTGGTACTAAGCGTGAATGAAATGGGTCATTACTTACACTCATTACATTCGTTATCATATCAAGGTTATACTCAGCCTAAAATAATACCCTAGCACAAAAATATTTATGGAGAAATTCAAAATGGCGGATGTATGGGGTCATTCTAAATCCGAACTTTTTACCATTTTCATGACAGTCCAGGCAGTCTATCTGGGTTTTTTTTAGCTGGACCCAAAACAAATTGCAACAATTTTTTTTTCACTGGTATGCATTTCTAATAGGGGCCCAGAACAACATACTAAAAGTCTACCAAAATCTATTTGGTGGAGATACGGCTTTTTTGAAAACAAAGATACTCCATTTTATAATACATAATATGCCATTATGCCTCATATAAGCAAGGTAGAATATTGATTTTTCCGTGAATATGGACAGTTTATCAAGTTATCATCCAGAAATCCAATTAATGCATGACCCAGGGTACAGTATGCCATGGTGGTGAAAACTTGTGTCTTCCCGGTGGATTTGCTCATAAGCGTAGATATCAAACTGATAGTTCAGTATCAGGCTATATGAATTATACATGGTAATGTTCAGTCAGTTAACATTTTTGCCATTAGCATAATCATCTGAAAGAGGAATTCTCTCCCAAAATAAATGAAATGGCAAGCTGTGATATATTTCCCTTCAACCGATAACTGTCACATACAATATTTCCACAAACCCACTCATGGAGATATCTCTCTATTATCACAACATGTGCCTTGTTGAAAAATACAGCTTTGCAAACCATTAATGATCTATCGCAATTGTGTGTCAGATATCTTTTGACGAAAGAAGAATAATTATGCAGATCCTATCATCTAATTATCAAACAAATAATAATCTAGATTATAGGCAAACTTGATGTTCTACCATGACGTTCTACCATGCCATTTACCATGTTTCATTTGATAGTTTCAACAATATAGGCCATGCTCCTACAGATGCATCTTCTTCAGCTGCAATCTTTCTTGCAGTTGCACCTGATAACCTCAAAGAGTGCCAGTGGAACTGGTGGCAGTTTAGTTTCACAGAGGGAAGCCGTGCGCCCTCATTCTTGTGGCTGCAATGGATGGTCTTCCCCTTTCCACTCTAAACACGCGAACCTTGATACTTAGCTGATGCTGATGTTGGTGGAAGGTTTTGTACCTGCACATATATGGTTCGTATTTGTCACAGAAACGCTTGTATCTCATGCAGCCAATTGCTTCGTCAGGGTTACCATTGTATAAACACACAAGCACCTGCAATAGATAACCTCCATCGGGACTCCCAATGGCCTGGTTGAACACTTCAGCTTGTTGGCGAAATAGCTCATTGAGCGTTGTTTTCTTTACGGCCGAACATTTGCCATATGTGTAACAGCCCTGAATGGCATGCACAAACAGCATATTTGTGCAGACTTGCATTCCCAGCACAGCCTTTGTCTTCTTGACATTCCAAACTATCCGTTTCTTTGCATTCTCTCTTGGCTGAAAGTAGATGTCATTGTCATCCATGTCTGCATGAAAACAGAGCAGAACTAACAGGTTAATATCATCAGCAACCAAAGTTTGATGCTTTCAGTCTATTAAACGGCAGCTTTTACAATAAAAACAACTGCATATGAAAAAACCCGCCCTTTCCAACTGGTCACTCATAAGAGTAACGAACTGCTACTTGTTGACGTTGTTTGCTAGGAATTCGTCTTTCTTTGACTGAATGACCATGTTACTAGCGGGGCCGGAGAGTTTGGAATATCAAGAAGACAAAGGCTGTGCTGGGAATGCAAGTCTGTACAAATATGTTGCTTGTGCATGCCATTCTGGGCTGTGACACAGTATTCCGATCATATGGCATTGACAAAGGTGCTGCCTTGAAGAAGACAACTGTCACTGAGCTACTTCGCCAACAAGCTGAAGTGTTCATCCAGGTCATGGAAGTCCCGACGAAGGTCATTTATTGCAGCAGCACAGAAAATGCTTATATGTTTATGCAGTGGTAACCCAGACGAAGAAATTGACTTGAGGAGAAGACCATCCATTGCAGCCACAAAAATGAGAGTGGACAATTCAATCGGTTTCTCCCTGCGAAAACTGATCTGCCACCAGCTTCAGGGGTTACTTGAGGTTATCAGGTGGAACTGCAAGAAGGATTGTTCAAGTGTGTGTGAAGAATGCAAACGACTGAACTGTGCAAACTCATCAAATTCAGACCTTTGAAAATGACATTGGCGAAGACTGGTATTGGGATTGATAGTGCTGTGAAATATTCCTCAACTTATGGCAGTGTTCATGACGAATAACAATAAAAGACATCAAATATATGTATGAGAAGTCACTTCCCCTAATAATGTTACCATGAACCAGAATGTAAAATGAAACATGATAAGTTAGGCCTTCAACTTTGCCTATAATTCAAAGTATTATTTGTTTGATAATTAAATGATATATTAGGATCTGCATAATTATTCTTCTTTTGTCTTACAAACAATTGTGATGGATCATAAATGTTTGGCAGGTTGTCGTTATATATCTGAACTATTGCTAAACGCGACGTTGAATCTAATTTCTCTCTCCCTCCTGATTGGCAAGGCTGCATTTTTTTTCGACAAGGTACAAACCCTATTGAATGTCGGACCTGACACTTGCTACGTGCTTGTGATAATAGAGTTATATCTCTATAAGTTGATGGAACTATTGTCTGTGATTGTCATAGGTTGAAAGAAAATATATCACAGCTTGTCAGTTCCCTTTCGGATAACAATGCTAATGGAAATAATGCCAACTGGCAGGATATTACCATGTATAATTATATACCCTGGTGCTGAACTATCGTTTTGCTATCTACTTTTATGAGCAAATCCATTGGGAATGCAAATGTTTTCACCACCATAGAATAATGTATCCTACGTGTAGAACAGCATGTATTGATTGGATTTCTGGATGATAAACTGTCATTCAGAGACAAACCAATATGTTCTACCTTCTTATATGAAGCATGATGGTGTATCTTTGTTTTAGATGTTGCAATTTGTTCAGATTAGAATGACCCCATACATCCGCCATTTTGAATTTCTCCATAAATATTTTCGTGCAAGGGTATTATTTTAGGCTGAGTATAACCTTGATATGATAAAGAATGGAATGAGTGTAAGTAATGACCCATTTCTTTTACGCTTAGTACCAAGTACAAGGTTTTCTTATAAGAGCAAGAGACAGGTAAACACTGAAATTTCGCGAAAAAAATCTCAAATTTCAACTTGAAATTTAAGATCTTTCCCATGCATATGGGATTGTAGACTTTTAGTATGTTATTCTGGGGACCTTTCTGAAATGCATAGCAGTGAAATAAATACTGTTGCAATTTGTGGTGGGTTGACCCCAAAAATGCGCTAGATTTACTGGACTATCTCCCTCATGTTACGGGTACCATGCCTCTTCTTAAGACAAGCTTGGTTATTGTGCGAAGCTCTATCTAAAGTCTGTCCATTTTAATTAGTCGTCTACTTTGGAACTTGTCAAAAATCAGTAGTTAATCCTGCAACAATTTTCTTTTTTGCAGGGTGTAGAACAAAATGAACTTTACCAAATGACTACCATTTCTCCGCGATATCGATAATATATCACGCTTGAAATAACTTTTTAATTCACTCCATATAAAACTCCAGTACAGTTGTTTAAGTAACGTGAGTAGTATATAAAGGTGATTACAGCGCATATTTTGCCGGGATAGATAACTCTGTTTGCACTTTTTTGATTTTTGACAAATTTCGGGTTATCTCCCTTGATTCGAACATTTGCATGTTTTCACAGAATAAATAAATAAATAAATAAATAAATTAATTAATTAATTTTAATTGTATAAAGATGTATTCATCCGCGGTGATGCGGTCATGTCTGGCGGTGATTCGGTCGCGGAAAAAGCTTCCGCGGAGAAAAAGTAGTCCCTAGATAAAATGGTCCGATGGGGTCGAGTGAGGTATCAAAGTGAAGCTTAGGTGAAGGGGCATCTAATGGGCTGGGTGTGGGATTGAAATATCGGCATTCTGCGCATGCGCGGTGGCCAAGGGTATGAAAATAGACGTTTTGGAGCTAGGGGAGCCCCTAATGGTCCGATGGGGTCGAGTGAGGTATCAAAGTGAAGCATTCGTGAAGGGGCATCTGATGGGCTGGGTGTGGGGTTCAAGTATTGGCATTCTGCGCATGCGCGGTGGCCGAAGGGTATGGAAATAGACGTTTTGGAGCTAGGGGAGCCCCTAATGGTCCAATGGGGTCATATGAGGTATCAAAGTGAAGCATTCGTGAAGGGGCATCTGATGGGCTGGGTGTGGGGTTGAAATATCGGCATTCTGCGCATGCGCGGTGGCCCAAGGGTATGAAAATAGCCGTTTTGGAGCTAGGGGAGCCCCTAATGGTCCAATGGGGTCGAGTGAGGTATCAAAGTGAAGCATTCGTGAAGGGGCATCTTATGGGTTGGGTGTGCGGTAGGAATATCATTCTGCGCATGCGCAGACGCAATGCGGAGCTCTCGTCCAATCAGAAGCGAGTATTTCAAATCCGTCACAGAGCTCTCAGCCAATCAGAAGCGAGTATTTTGACCCGGTGCATTATGGGCCATATCCAAGATGGCGGCACGTATGTTCAAGATGGCGGCACATCCGGTGTCGAAAACTGGCCATTTCGTCGGGATGTGGTCACCTAGTGTCGAAAACTGGACCTTGTATGGGTCCTGCTAGACGTTTTGGAGCTAGGGGAGCCCCTAATGGGCCGATGGAGTTGTATGAGGTATCAAAGTGAAGTATATTTCAAGCATGGGTGGGTGCATGTAAATTTTTTCCTGAAAAAATACGGAACACGGACTTTATCCTAAATTACGTGAAAATGCCTATATGGGGTATATAGTCTCGTCAAGACAAACATGATAGGAAGTGTCCCGCAGCGAATCGGTGAAATTTTTGAAAAAGTACGATATAGCCCCATATAGTCCCATACTGGGGGTATAGGATCAATGTTTGTCCCCCTGGGAAACGTACTTCTATACATTTGCGGTAGGGTTGTTTGGATTTGCTTTTCACGTCTCGTCATTTAGAACATGATAGGAAGTGTCCCGGCACGAATCGGTGAAATTTTTGAAAAAGTACGATATAGCCCCATATAGTCCCATACTGGGGGTATAGGATCAATGTTTGTCCCCCTGGGAAACGTACTTCTATACATTTGCGGTAGGGTTGTTTGGATTTGTTTTTCACGTCTCGTCATTAGGATGTGTCCCGGAGCGAATCGGTGAAATTTTTGAAAAAAGTCACCGAGACCCATATAGACCCATATAGTCCCATACTGGAGGTATAGGATCAATGTTTGTCCCCCTGGGAAACGTACATCTATACATTTGCGGTAGGGTTATTTGGATTTGTTTTTCACGTCTCGTCATTTAGAACATGATAGGAAGGGTCGCGGAGCGAAACGGTGAAATTTTTGGAAAAAGTCACCGAGGCCTGGGTAGGCCCATAGGCCTATACTGCATGGCTATGGGTGTATAGGCCCATACGGGGTGGCCTTGTTGGGGTCTAGGTGAGTCCCTAATGATCCGATGGGGTCGAGTGAGGTCTTATTTTGAAGATCTCGTGGAGGAACACTTGACTACACTAATGGTTCATCCGTGTTCAATAGTCTGCGCATGCGCAGTCTGGCCGTAGTATAGAAAGCAGGCATTTTGGGTGGTATGTGGGTGTGTGTTTGGGGGTAGAGATGGGCTATTCACGGTTCGAATGGGTCGTGTGAGGTATCAATGTGAAGCTTGTGTGGGGTAGTCAGAATGGCGTGTTTTTAAATGCATGTCGCGTCAATATGCGCATGCGCAGTCTGGCCGTAGTAGAGAAATCAGGCATTTTGGGGGGTATGTGGGTGTGTTTGGGGTAGAGATGGACCCCTATGGGTCCGAATGGGTCGTGGAAGGTGTCAAAGTGAAGCTTGTGTGGGTTAGAGTCAGAATGGTGTGTTTTTAAGTGCAAGTCGCGTTAATCTGCGCATGCGCAGTTGGTTGTAGTAAGTAAAGTGGCCATTTTGGGGCAGTACATGAAGGTATTTGTGGTCGAGATGGGCTATTCACGGTTCGAATACGTCCTGGAAGGTGTCATCTTGTAGCTCTCGGGGTGTAGACCCTGATTTGAGGGCTGTTCACGTCACCTGTGACGTCATCGGTGACGTCATCAGTACGAGTAATAAGTAAAGTGGGTATTTTGGGGCAGTGAAAGGAAGGTATTTGGTGTAGAGATGGTCCATCCTTGGTCCGAATGCGTCCTGGGAGGTGTCATTTTGTAGCTCTCGGGATGTAGACCCCGATTTGGGGGCTGTTCACAGCATCTGTGACGTCATTAGTGACGTCATCAGTACGAGTAGTAGCGAAAGTGTGCATTTTGGGGCAGTGAAGGAAGGTATTTGGGGTAGGGATGCTTCATCCTCAGTCCGAATGCGTCGTGAGGGGTGTCATCTTGTAGTTTTCGGCGTGCAGACCTCGATTTGAGGGCTGTCCACAGCATCTGTGACGTCATTGGTGACGTCATCAGTAGGAGTAGTAGCGAAAGTGAGCATTTTGTGGCAGTGAAGGATGGTATTTGGTGTAGAGATGGACCATCCTTGGTCCGAATGCGTCATGGGAGGTCTCATGTTGTAGCTCTCGGGGTGTAGACCCCAATTTGAGGGATAGCCACAGCATCTGTGACGTCATTGGTGACGTCATCAGTACGAGTAGTAGCGAAAGTGGCCATTTTTTAGCAGTGAAGGTTGTTACTTGGTGTAGACATGGACCATCCGCGGTGCGAATGCGTCGTGTGAGGTGTCATCTTGTAGCAACGCACACCAACACCATTCTGAATGCTTCAACGCCCTGGTGAAATAGCTCAGAAGCTCTGATATTCCATGGAATTGTCACTAATTCTTCGAAATGCAGTGACGCCCTCGACGCCCGTCGTTACACCTTAACACTCTAACATAACGCCATGATATAGACCGGAGAGAAAACAACAACAGCAACAACAACAACAAGGATGACACATGAGAGAACAACAACAACAAGAAGTTTTTTCATATAGTTTATTCTCCCCAATGTTACATCATACCCACGCTGGGGAGCCGCGTTGGGTATATTTACAATTCAAGAAGATTCTTGTCCAATCAGAGGCCATCATTTGTATCTGTCATATTCGTTCCTGTCCGTTAGATGTATTCTCGGCTACTCTTGTCCAATCAGAAGTCGCCATTTCAGAAAGTTCCATCTTCGGCCATGTTCGCTCTGAACCGCTTGTTCTAATCGTCATCGGGCAGGCCAGGATACCGTT